>JXTC01000558.1:136349-183785 GCA_002914845.1 Trema orientale | reverse complement strand
GATGTGACTTTTCTGAAAAGATGTGACTTTTCTGAAAAGATGTGACTTTTCTGATATAGCAGCAATAAAATAACAACTGTTTGTATCAAGAGTTGTATCTGTTGATGAATGGATGCCATTGAGTCTATATTAAGGGAAATCAGAAAACGTTTATAAAAGAATTTTCTTTTTGTCTCAGTTTTTTCTCTATTCTTTCTTTACCAGATATTCAACTAAGTTCTTATGTTCTTTATGTAAAATTTCTAGTTTTGCTTACTGGAAATTTACGTGAGGCTTGTCATATCCTGAGAGCTATTTGCTATTGAAACCCAAAGCAATCTCTACGGAGAGGGGGCAAATATCGCTTTAAAGAAAGCGTACTTCTTTACGTGTTTCAAGTCTCCAACTTTTTCCTAACAGTTACATCATGGAAACCTATCTTTCTTCTTCACACCACACCTATACATATCCAATTCAATCCAAATCTAGATCAAAACCCATTTAGATTTGAACAAAAACATAGTCCTAAAGTGAAGTAAATGAAGAGAGACTTTTCATAAAAAGTGAAAGTTACCAAACTCTCAAGTGTATCATTAAAACGAGTGATTCCACAACGACACGTCAGCATTATTGTCCACGTCATCCGAGATCAAATAATTCGTAGGTGGAGGTAATAGTAGGCCTTCTGCCAGGTCAGCAAGAAACCTCGGCATATCAAGTACTGCCTCCTCATCCATATAAAACACTGTTTGCTCCTCCTCCACCTCCACCTCCACCTCCTCCATCACCCTATCTTCACTCCCCGAAGTGCCACCGCATTCTTTCGGCCGAAACGCCTCGGCGGCTTCGGCCGCGGCGGCGCGAATGTCCTTAGCATCCAGCGAGGCCGGCGCGGGCGACCGCCAAGCCGAGTCCGCGAAATTGAGGCACGCCGACTTCCCGCGGAACGCGATGGCCGCCACGTCATGCGCGCGCGCCGCCATTTCGGGCGTGGGATAGGTCCCTAGCCAGATCCGCGTCTTCTTATTCGGCTCCCGGAGCTCACACACCCACTTGTCATTGTTCCTCCGCCTCACCCCCCTATAAACCGGGTGCCTCGTCTCCTTAAACACCCTCCTCCCCGCTCGCTTCTTCGGCCGGCTCGACGCCAAAATCACTTCCTCGTCCGAATGCGAACCTCCACGTAAGCCGCCGCCGCTGCCGCTCGTAAAGCCCGAATCAGCCGATATAGGCGAGCTGTCCGGCTTGTATTCCGAGTTACAATCCAACACAAAGTGACACGTGTCCGACAATTGGCTGAAGAAATCCATTGAAAGAATCAAAATTTCCAAGTATGAGTTTTTTTGTTTGGTGGTAGTAGTAGTAGTAGACTAGTAGTAGCTGTAGTCGAGTTTGAAAGTGGTTGAATTGGATTTTGTGAGTGAAGTTGAGTTAAAAGGGTGTTTTTATAGTTTTCGCGTGGCCACACGTGCGAAGCGGGTTAGACACGGATTCGGAATGTGAAAGGGAGGTACCAAGTTGAGTTCGGAGACTCCCACGGTTTCCACCAGGGGGGTTTCTAGAGGAAAACGACAAAAGAGGGTGGAAGAAAATCCTTAATTAGTAAGTTTCGAGTTTTGTTTGACTCTTTTGTTGATTTTGACTTGCTCAAACTGTGTCCCACCCAGGCCAGCTTGGTTAAAGTCCCCCTGTACTTTTTGGGGCCCAGCTCAGCTCAAAACTGAGTAACGCTAGTGTTGACCACGTGTCTTTACTCTTTACTGAAATTAGCACGTTTCCTATTTCGGATGACCTGATGTGGCAGCCAGCTGAGCAGAAGATATTGTTGTTTATTGGGGTAGAAAATTGTTTTTATAGTTGATTTTAGTTTTTGTGGATAATTTTAAAACGAATACGACTTTGGTCGTACTTTTAAGAGACCGGATATCTTATTTTATTTTATTTGTATGTTTTGTTGTTGTAATTATTATTATATTTTTTTTAAAAAAATTATGCTTGACTGGAATGCAATTGCTTGATGTTTTCCTGGCTTTGATAATTATGGTATTTCTAAATAGTGGATTTATTGATATTTAAATTGTAAAGAATGTTTTTAAATTGTTTATGAGCATTATATAGGAACAGGAAAGTGTTATCCTCATGTTAAACATTTTCGTATTTGGTGCTTTCCATCGCTGTCGAACAAAAGGAAGGAAAAAAGTGCTTTCCATTCCATCGAACATTTTCAGGTGCGTTACTGCTGATATCAAATAACTACCTCAACACTTTCACTCGATGTTATCTGTTGTCTCTCTTTCTCTCTCTTTTTTCGAAAGTTGCATTAATATTATATCATGATTTATGTTAGAATATCAGTAATACCCTGAACAAAAAATATTTACATTAACATTGTCTACAATCGAAAAAGAATTACGCATACACCCCTCTGCTAGTTAAATTTAACTTTTATATATATAATCATGAACTATTTATATCAAAACGTAATTAGTTTTGAAATTAAATGAATAACATTAATTGCTAAGTGATGAACATTTTATTTATTATTATTTTTTTAAAATTTTGTTTGGTATCAGAATGTGTTATTGTAATTTTGACATAAACAAAGAGTCAAATTATTTCCGTTTCTTTTTTCTTTTATTAAAAGCGTATTTGGTTTAGTTAACCGACGAACTCACAATGTATAAATTTTGCTCAATACGATTGAAACTAGTATTTTATCACTTTATTTAGTTCGTGTGACATTTTTAAGATATAATACATCTCCATTGTAAAATATAATGTTATTAACTGCGTCAAAGCAAAGTATTATTTGCAACAGTACTTTCTCTTTTATAATTCTTTTGGTGTCTGTCCGTGCACTCAAATATTTTCTAATTTAAATGTGACATTTACATCAACTTATTAGTTGGATAGGTTTTGGCCGAAACTGGACAAAACATTTTGGATTTCCTGCCTCTAGATATTCAAAACGTACTTTTGTTTAATCTATCTTTAATACTTCAACCTTAAAATAACTAGCACTAGTATATATTAAGAAAGTTGGATAAGGTATTGATTGCTTGTTGTGTCAGTCTAGACACAATTAGGCCACATGCACAATTTGTAATTGTATCATGTATGTAACAGCCTAAAAATAATTAGTAATTAATTGTGTCGTGCTCATACTATTCTCATAATGGCTAATTTCTATGCTTGTTTATGATTATATTATCATGCTATTTATGTCCCTAATCGAGCATGTTTTATACTTGTATTGTTTTTCGTGTTTGCTTATTTTCATGTATGTTTTCAAGCTCGCGTCGTTCTCATGCCACATCTATAACTGTCGATTTGTTTTTAATCGTGCTCATTAACAAATATTTTAATTTGAATTTATAAGTTGTTTGATACTTTAGTCCATTTTATATTCGTGAATTATTGTTAAATCATTAATCATTATATTCAAGTGAAATAACTAATTTTGTTGTTGAAATAAATTTTAACATAACTAAATAAATCTAAATTGAAATATTTATGAAAATAGAATAAACTTCTAATTTAAATATTACAAATAAAGTCGAGAACAAAATAAAAAAATAAAATTGCATTAGAAAATCTTAAATGAATCTAATTTTAACATATGTTTTGTATTTTTTTTTTCAATTATGTCAGTCATATATTATTTTATGCCTTATCGTGCCGTGTCAACAATCTAGGTACAACTAAATATTCATGTCTTGATGATTTTAACCAAAAAAAAAAACACTAAATATTCATGTCGCGCCACGCGAAACAAGATTACTAATCCTCTAATCCTGTTGTCATAGTCTATGTTAACAAATCCTGT
The DNA here is from genome assembly GCA_002914845.1 of Trema orientale. Taxonomy (NCBI): domain Eukaryota; kingdom Viridiplantae; phylum Streptophyta; class Magnoliopsida; order Rosales; family Cannabaceae; genus Trema; species Trema orientale. The sequence goes on along the minus strand of JXTC01000558.1, from coordinate 179,980 downwards.
TGTCATAGTCTATGTTAACAAATCCTGTTGTCATAGTCTATGTTAACAACACATAGAAGGCTAATTACTTTTATTTTTGTTCAGTAGTAACAATATTAGCTGTTCAATAATAAATTGAAAAATTATTCAAAAAAATAAGAAGAGTGAGAGCTCATTGTTTTACAGAAGGAGCAGAAGATGACATCGGACAAGCTACGTAACGGAATGCGTCCCAGAATGGACAGCGGGAAAAGAAAAAAAGAAGAAGAAAAATTGGCCCGAACGACATGACAAAGGAAGAGGTGGTGGATGACAGCAATTCCAGCCCATTAGAAACGGGGACAACGTGGCCGTTATCCATTTCGGCGCTTCCCTTTTAACTTGCAAAACGTACAAATACCGTGAGCTACATAGGAATAGGTCCTATTATCGACTAGGCTCGTCTTCTGGGCCGGTTTTACTCCATATTCAACACCGGCGAGCTTTTTGGGTTTCTAACACTTATACCAATAAAAATAAAAAAAAATTACAAATATACGGAACTCAGACTTGTTTCTAATTTTTATACGGTTTTTATTAAGAAAATATCACTTTTTAAAAAATATTTAGAAGAATACCATTTTAAAATAGTTACTGGTTATCGGTTTCAAGAAATTAGTTACTAGTCATTAGTTACTAGTTACTAGTTATATACTAGTTATAAATATCTTTGGTTACTAGTTACCAGTTTCCAGAAATTGGTTACTAGAAACTAGTTACTATTTTAAAAAATGGTATTTTTCTAAATATTTTTTGAAAAAACAGTATTTTTCTAATAAAAACCGTACCACACCTTAAAAAAAACAAAACCACCGTATTTTTCAAATTTTTTCAGAAACACCGTATTTTGTGTAATTTCCCCGAGCTTTTTCGCATTAGATTCTTTGGGCCCAAGAAACTTCTGGTTGAGGTGGTTAATTAGGTACAGTGGACTATTGGGAAATTGTCATAAATAGTAGAAATTTAGAGGAAATTAGGAAGAATACGGCATTTTAAGAAAAAATAACAAATATACGGTACCTTTCCTTTTTGCATATTTTCATACGGTATTTTTTAGAAATTCACTTTCCCTTCTAATTCATAGATCTCAATGTTGGGTGACTTCAACATCTCGTCCCCACTATACTCTTCTCTATCTTGTCTCTTTTGGCCTATCTCTCTCTCTCTCTCTCTCTTCTCTTACCGTCGAGCTTGCTTCTCCTTCGGCTTTGGGGCTCTGCAACTCTATTTTTATGTGACGCTTCACTCATCTCAGGTACTTTTCTTTCTTTTTTTTTTTTCAAAAAATATATATATATATATTTCGTTGGATTCATTTATGCCATTCTGGTTCTTGGGTTTTTGTTTTTCTCCCAATTTGTTTTTTCTAATTTTCGGGTAAGAATTCATTTTATGAGATAATTGTCTTTACACCGAAGATCATGTTATGAATTTTTTGAATATTATTTTATTATTTTGGTGTCATTTTGGTTCTAATAGGTTGTAAAATTTATACTTAACCGTATTTTAATTGTATTGATTTAATTGTTATTATAATAATAATCTGTTTCTCAGATTCTTTTTTAGTTGGTGTTTATCTATCTGCTTTGAATTTTTATCCTATAATTTCAAAATAAAATGGGTTCTAGAGCTTGCACCAATCAACTGGATAAACTGTATAGATCTCTCTACTAGTTCTTTCGAAAAATTTGATGGGTTAAGTATTGTGAAATCTCTCAAGGAACCGGACAAAGCAATATTGGTGGTAGCTAACGAGACAAACTCTTTAGAGCCCATGATTCCTGATTCTGACCGAGAGAATGGGGATTTCCCTGTAAAGAAGATTACTATGAAGTTGCCATGGTAACATCACGTTGCAAAACTGTACTTAGCTAATTTTAAGTGCTTATGTTTGTGCTTCAATGATACTATTTGGGATCATAATTAGGTAGATGGATGATCCTAATTGACGACTGTATCAAAAAAAAATATTTTATTGTGCAAGTGAACTCGAATTGAAATTCTAGGCTTCTATAGTATTTAGAATTTTTCCTTGAGCTTTATACTATGTGAAATCAGTTATTAGTAACTAGTAATTAATTTGGTTGCAAGTTACTAATTTAGTTTTTTTTTTCCTAACCAATTTGGTTACTATTCACTAGTTATTAATCTTATTTTCTTAGTTACTGACTACTAGTTTCTTTAGTTACTGGTTACCTCTAATCAGTTTGGTTATTGATTACTCTAGTTACCAGCTATGAATTTTGTTAATAATTACTATTTACAAAACTTTGTTATGAATACAAGACTAATTACAAGTAACTAATAACTAATTTGGTTGCAGTTACTATTTTTATTTTCATAACCAATTTAGTTACTAGTCACTAATTACTAGTTAATTCGGTTACTAGAACCAATAATTAATCTGATTACTAGTTACAAATTTCTTTGGTTACCGGTTACTGGAGGTTATAATTATCAATTTGATTATAATAAGATTAGTTACCAATTAGTTTGGTCCTGTATTTCTAATCAAGTTTATAAATGGTAATTATTAACAAAATTGATAATTAATAACTCGAGTAACCAGTAACCAAACTGATTATAGGTAATTAGTAACTATAGAAACTAGTAACCAATAACCAAAGAAACAACAGTAACAAAGAATAAGATTAGTTGCTGGTAGTAGTAACCAGATTAACTAGAAATTAGTAACCAATTTGGTTAGGGATTTTCTTTTCTTTAAAAAAAAAAAAAACCAAATACTAGTTATCAGTAACTAGTCTTGTATTGCTAACCAAGTCTTGTAAATAGTAATTATTAACAAAATTGATATATAGTAACAAGAACTAATCTAGTTAGAGGTAATAAGTAACTAATAATCAGTAACCAAAGAAATTACCAACCAAATTACTAATAAGTAACCAGAGAAATTAGTAACTAAAGAGATTAATAACCAAATTGATTATGAAAAAAATAAAATAAACAAAAAAATAAAGGAAAAGTGAAGAAAAAAAATGGTAAAAGTGGGTCTCGAACCCATGCAAGCTGGAAGGTAAAAGAGGCCCCTCAACCACTGGGCCAAAAATGTTTCATATATTTTAGGGTTTTGGATACTTATACCTATTTTTCAAAAAATAATACCAAATTTACGACCTTTCAAAAATAATAAAAATCCGTGCGACCTTTTAATGGCATTTTTCTAAATATTTTGAAAGTTAGAAAACGCGGTGGCATTTTAATAAATAGGTCATCTTTTTTTTATAGGAAACTACAAAGGTTTCCTGGAAACCAATTTGGTTTAATTTAGTTTCCTATTAGCGGAATGTTCTGTAAGTAAGTAAATCACAGGAAACCTTTGCGGTTTCCTGAAAACCAGTTTGGTTTCCTTTAGCTGAAAGCCCTGTACATAAGTAAATCACAGGAAAGCACAAAGGTTTCCTGGAAACCATTTTGGTTTCCTTTAGCCGAATATCCTGTACGTAAGTAAATCACATGAAACCATGAACATTTCTGGTAAATCACATGAAACCATGAACATTTCTGGGAAATCATTGTAGTTTCCTTTTTGCAGAATGTCATGTAGCTAAATAAATCACAGGAAACCATCGTGGTTTCTGAATATCCTGTACGTAAGTAAATCATATGAAACTATGAACATTTTCGGGAAACTATTGTGGTTTTTTTTTTACAGAATGTCCTGTAGCTAAATAAATCACAAGAAACTATCGTGGTTTCCTTTTAGCATATTGCCCTGTAGCTAGGTAAATCACAGGAAACCACGAAAATTTCCTAGAAACCATTGTGGTTTCTTTTTCAAATTACAGGAAACAATGAAAGTTTTCCGAAAGCTATTGTGATTTCCTTTTTGAAGAATGCCCTGTAGCAAGAATTGGGTGAAAACTCATGAAATTAATATATGTCAAAAGTAGTTTGGAGCAAAATTTATTAGGAAAGAAAGAAAGAAAAGGCAAAAATCTTATCTTGAATTGAAAACAAAACAAGGAAAGCTTCAATATTGGATTGAAAAATGAGGCTAAAACTCAAGTACATAGACACAGATTTGAGAAAATAGAGGTAAATGAGAGGTGAGCTTGAGATAAAATTGATCTTTGACACAATGAACTGCTATTAAAATTGGGATTGAAATGAACTTCTATATCTTCTCTGTCTATAGATAAAGTCATGGAGGGACTTGTAAGTAGTTTTCCAAAACATCACCCACCCACCTTGTTGCCAACCCCGTCTAATACACTACACCACCACCTACAAAACATGACGACCGGCCGTTAGTCCAGATCTGTGATGCCACCACTACCCAGAAACAACGAAGCCACCATTGCTTGCAATCTGCGATGCCGAGCCCTCATCCAAGATCTGCGATGCCGTCATCGACAGTTGCTCTTGCCTCCAGACCTTCAAATCGGCGTTTAGAGAGGAATTTTTTTTTCTAATAAAGGTCGTACAAAAATATATGTTTTTGGTTATATCATATTTTAGTCAATATTTTCAAAAAAACCGTGTTGGGTGTCTTTTTTCCTATATTTTATGAATTGTTTTTATTAAATAAAGATTGTCAAGAAAGATGGCATTTTTTACAATACTGTCACCATGTATTTGACACTTGACATGATACTTTTAAAAATACCATCCGTACACTATACAAAATTGTATTATTTTTGTAGTACCGTACTTTTGTAATTATTTTTATTTTTGAAGGGAAAACTCTAGAAATCTCTAATTTTAACTAAAATGACTTTTTGGGGGAGAAAAGGATATAGATAGGATCAACTTGGGCCAAAATGACTTTTTTGTATATTTTTTTTAAATGACATTTTTATGAATATCAAAGATGTCCTGACTGATGGTCAAGAAGTCTTGACCATGAAAAGTCCTAAATAATAATTTTTTCATGGTCAAGAAGCTCTTAACCTATGGTTAAGAAGTATTTAACACTCCTCAAAATATTTTTTTTTTTTTGGAAAAAATGCACAAAAAAAATCATTTCGGCCTAAGTTAGTTCACTATTCATGTATTTTCTCTTTTTTAAGAGTGTTTTAAAAAATGATTTTTCTAGTAGTGTTTTGTGACCCTATGTGATGGAAGGTCACGCAATTTGTGACTATAAAATTCATAACTTTATAGTCACAAATTATGTGACCCCTATCACATAATTTGTTATACTACTAGAATCGTCAATTTGAAAAAGATTACTAAAAAAGTCATTTTGTGCCAAATTGGTACTATCTAGGTCAATTCTCTTGGGCTATTTGATAGAGTCTGGTTTTGGAGCTGGGCAGGAGTAGCTAGGGCAAAATTGACTTTTTATAGGATTACTTTTCAAAATGACATTTTTAAGACTAATCATAAAAATTGTAACATTTTGTCATCTCTTATGACAAGTTATAAAATTTTGTGACAAGTCATAAGAGGTTGTAAGGGGCTATAATTTTCATGACTACTCCTAAAAATGTCATTTCAAAAAATACTTATAAAAAAGTCATTTAGACAGAGAAAAAAAAAATTCCTACATTTGTCCATTTCCAGATTGTCTGGGTTGTTTTTTCTCTCCTTGTTTGGGGTAGGGAAATGGACCTGACTAGGAGTAATTTGGGCCCAAATGACTTTTTAGTGAGAAATTTACACATGCTACCCGTTTTTATGCATTATATTTCATAAATACCCGTTTATAAATTTTGCTTCAAAAGTATCTATTTTTGTCGTATACATTTTATGTATAAAATACGTGCGGCACACATTTGCAATATAAATTTTTATACATAGTTTATATTTACTGTGTAAATTTATACTATAGTATATATTTTGAAATACATACTGGTATACATTTCATGTATATGGTTTATATTTCTTCAACAACAGGTATAAAACGAGTATTTGTGAAATAAAAATATAATACGAGTATTCATGCTTAATAAAATGAGTATTTATAACTTTTCCTCTTTTTATTTAGTACTACTTTTACAAATGACTTTTTTAAGAACTGTCACAATATTAGTGACCGGTGGTATTGGTAACTATATTAGTTATTATTAGTTAATAATATTGTAAACTTATGTAAGGAGCTTTGAGTAAAATAGCATCATTTCAGCCCCGTCTTTAGTAAATGTCTCCCTTTCAGACACTAGCAAAATGACTGTGTGTTATCAATTTCAGTAGCAAGACTCGAGGTAATTAGGTTGAGTAGCAGTTTTGGAACATTGTGTTAGAATCATAGCCCTTTTTGGCCTTTTCCTAAAGAAAGCTGCTATGAAACTAAAACTCTTTTTTCGAACTGCTAAGTTCTATCCTTGAAAGAAGCCCGCAAAGTGGCCGGGAATATTTGATGGGCTTACTCCTAGTTAGTTCCAATTCCCTTCCTTGATGGGCTTTTTGAAAAGAAAGTATCTGGGCTTTGAATCATGAAACAAACCGTCTCTGACAAATCTCGTTCAAACAAGAAACTGTTGAACACTTGAACTGCAAAACAACTTGCAAACTCGCATGGGAATTTTATTTTATTTATTTATTTTTGGTAAGGACAATGGGAAATATGCACTAAGCTGGTTATTCTATTCATAGTTTTATAACTGAAGACGTGTGTAATGATAAAATTTGGAAAGTTCTTACCTTAGACTATGTCCTAGAGACCATGATGTCAATCAGTGGTAAAATAAAGCTATTGCCGATAACAAAAGTACGATACTACAAAAATAATACAATTTTGTATAGTATACGGATAGTATTTTTGAAAAATATCATGTCAAGTGTCAAATACGTGGTGGCAATATTATAAAAATTGCCATTGTTCTTGACAATCTTTATTTAATAAAAACAATTCACAAAATTTATGGAACTTTTCTGGCCTAGTAGTTGAGGGTCCTCTTTTACCTTCTAGCCTGCAAGGGTTCGAGATCCACTTTTACCATTTTTTTTTCCTTCACTTTTCCTTTATTTTTTTGTTTATTTTATCTATTCCATAACCAATTTGATTACTAGCCTCTTTAGTTACTAGTTTCTCTGGTTACTTATTAGTAATTTGATCGATAGTTTCTTTGGTTACTTTGGTTACTGGCTATTAGTTATTTATTACCTCTAACTAGTTTCGTTCTTGTTACCATATATCAATTTTGTTAATAATTACCATTTACAAGATTTGGTTACCAATACAAGACTAATTATTGATAACTAGCAACTAATTTAGTATCAGTTATAGGTATAGTCTTATTTTTTTATTTAAAAAAAAAAGAAAATCTCTAACTAATTTGGTTACTAATTTCTAGTTAATCTGGTTACTAGTACCGATGAACAACATTTATTATTATTTTTTTTAAAAAAAGTAGTAATAAAAATCTTTGATAACGAAACCCAATAGAATAAATTAGAAGGGAAGATTATCTCATGCGATAACGAACCCAAAGGTAGAACATAATAATTGGAATCATTAACTAAAGTAGACATGCTTTGTAGCCAATTAGTACTAAATTGCCATACTTTAAAACTGTCCCTATACCGCATATAGATTTCAATATAGGCCGGACCAGGGCAGATAGAAAAAAAAAAAGGTATCTTTTTGAGGGGTGAAAAAGAGAGAGAAGAGTTTCAATCTGATTGATTCTTTATAATAAAAAAATTAGCCCCGGCAAAAAGGGGGATGCTATATCATGTCGACCACATTGGATGCCAGTTCCTCACCCATCTTCATACTTGTTTTGAGGATTACCGAAACATTCAAGGAGAAGTGCACTATCTATCTATGGCCATATTTATTTTAATGATTATTTTATTTTTATCGTCTTTGAGGACAAAGATTTTCTATCACTTAAGAGTACTTTTCTCTTTAGTCTATGTGGAATATCACATTATAACTTTATAAGTTCCTCATGAAATAATTGTTTCACTGCTTTAATCATTCTTTCTCTTAATTATTATCCGATATAATATAAAATAATCTTATATTATTAACAAATTTGTTTTTCAACTGAAAAAGTTAATCATTAAAAATGATGTGTGGACATGCTTCTAATTTGGTTTTTTTTTTATTACTAATAATCTTAAGTTGGTCTAGTCGGCTGCTATTGACATACATATATTTTTGTTAATGTTAATGAGCTTCTTTTTGTTGCTTTCATTTTGATTTTTAAGTACAAGAAAATCTTTAAGCAGTATGGGACGTCAGCTTCATGGATCAAGGTATTGATAGTAATAAATGAAGATTAATACAAAACAAAGATTTAAACCTTAAGTTCGGATAGAGAGTGACATATCACCTAACGATGATAATTGTAGTGATGAGGAGGAAGAAATATAGTAGAAGAAGAAATCAAAGCGTAGGAGAAGATGTCGGCCATTTATGTCTCCCTTTAGTCAAACCTTTCTTTTTTGCTCATTCAAAGTTAGAATTTAAGATTTCGGCTAGTTTGTATTCTCCTTTGGCAATATATATCAGAAATTAAGAAAATCTCACCCCACAATATATACACCTTTTATTTTTATTATTATTATTTTTATATATGACCGGATATCTGAAAAGGTACAAACAAAGACTATGAACACCTTTAAAACATTTGAAGGTCCCCCCTAGCTCTCTCTGTATACTTCCTTATCAGTTTCAGTATGGCCGACTTTTAACCTAGCTTCTTTTTCTTCTCTTCAAAATTGTAAGAGATGTATATTTATATATGACCCACAAACCACTCGGAATCTTGGAAAATGCCTTTAAAACTGAAAAGGAAATAAACGAAAAAGACGATCAAAGCTGGCTAGCTTTGATGGATTGTTTGAACAATTATTGATGACTGTAGAGAACATATATCATTTTGAATAATATGTTAGTGGCTAGTAACGTGACAAGCTAGTACATGCAATAATAATCTTCAGCTAACTCTCTTTTCTTTTCTTTTTTATTTTTTTGGGACTTAGGGACTTATACTGTAGTTATTATTTATTAATTTTGTTTTTTTGTATAAAAGAGACAAAAGATCAGCGTTCTCAAATATACTCGCTATGCTTAAATATTCAATTACATATATCAATGCATAAATATATATATATCTCTCTTTGATTTCTTGAGCAGGTCATGAACTTCTTAATTTCCACGGTGCCGTCTATATATATAGATAATGCTATGTGTACCAAATTTTTTATCAAATTTTTAATACCAACACATGTGACATGTGAGTTAAATATATATCTATATATATTAATAAAATAATAAAACTACCACGTTTGAAACTCGAGCCCATTCCTTTTTTTTTTTTTTGGGAAAAAGAAATTAGATGCATTCCTAATCTTTATGTGATTAGTAACAATTTGCATGCATGGTTTACATTTTAAATTTGTATATATATAATAGCCCGCGTGTCTTATAAACCATAACATTCACTATCAGGTCTATCATAAGTTGGTTCCTAATTGATTTATTTAATCCTTTTAGAGATGATAATGTACTATTATTTAACCCCTTAATTTTATTTCAAAGATATATTTATTGAAATTCGGAGAATTAATTGAAGACAATTTGGCTGGTATTGCAATATATATAATGCACCTTGTTTTTCTATGAGGTAGCATTACTTTTATGCTTCTATACCTTTATGTATTGTATATAGCAATCAGTTTTGACCCAATGAATTATATTAATGAAAGAAAATAAAAGAGAAAATATACAAATTAATCAGATAAATCATCCATAAACTTTCTTCCGGACAGGGGCCTAGTTAGCTTTTCCTTCTTCGTCCTGATCAACTTCTTCATTTTTATTTCTTTTCCTTTTTTCTTTTTCAAAAAGCCAAATATTTATATACAGGGGCCAATTTGGTTAGCTCAAAACGAGTAAGTATCTTTTTTATTAGCAGTACTCTACCATAAAGTGGATGATTCCGGTTGTCCCCATTGTCCTGATTCGACTTAGTTAGATTATCAGCAAGTGCGTAAAATCATGAGCCAAGGAGGCTTTTACGTGTACGCTGATATTGACCATTTTGTCTCCCTAAGAGTCAATTTCCATATAACAAAATTTAAACAAAAAAAAGAAAAAAAAATGAAAAAGAATATGACATAAAAATTGCTGCAAAATTTGCTGTAGTGTCGTTGACAGAAATGATCTAAGGTTGGCCTACAAGATGTGATAAAAAGGGGCTTGTCTCCTTAAGGGACAGATGTTTTGTAGGGCCTCGTAAATGGAAGGATAAAAATTGTATTTTTTCAGTTAGCTAGCTAAATATAGCTCAAAGTATTCATTCCTTTATACACGTGTTTCAATCCTTAATGGTTTAACCGTAGATAGAAAAAGTTTGAAGAAAATTACTTAAAAAAAGTTCAGTTTCAAATATTGTTATGGTTAAAATTCTTTGAATTTAACCACTTTGACATTGACCAAGCGAGAAAAAAAGAAGAAGAAAAAGGAAAAAAAAAACCTTTGTATTGGCATTGTATCTCATAATAAATTTAAAATTCTCAAGAAAGAGGCGCTCATTATAATGTCAATTGAATAAACATTAAACCATTACTGTTGTCTCCATTATATATTCAATAAAGCAAGATACGTATACTGGTATGAAAGAAAAATATTATCAGGTATTAGTGACACACGCGTTAATTTGTTAATAAGTAATTCTAATTAATAAATTGAATTCTACGTAATTATCACTTGAAATATAATTATAATTAACTAATATCATACCAACACATTAGTGATTGTATTAGACACCATATGAAATATTTCATGTAGCGTTACTTATAAAATATTATGAGGCAAGAAAAAACAAAAATGGAGAAAAGGGTAGAACAATAGACACCTGCTTATAGTCGTATGATTGCACCCCGACAATTGAACAGTGCAACAGTGCAAGAGTTCAATCAAAATGACATTTTTTTTATTTGTTTATATTATTGATACCAAAATTCTTGAAGACCATCAATCTTTTATCAAAACACATATTGACACTTATTTTAATATGTTGTAATGTGGGACCCACTACCCATCTATTGGCTTTGACTCATAAATATAAAGCCAACTAGCGTCTAACAATCTTGAAATTCATTGCCCTATCTATTGAATGATATCATTACACACTTAAAGAGGCAATGCTTTTTCTTTCTTTTTCTTTTTGCCCTTTTTGATTCATAACTATATACTTGTTATATGAAAAAGCTTGGAAACTAGGAAGAACACAAGACATTTGAATTTTAGCATATGTGTGAAAAGGAAGTCTCTCTCTCTAAAAATATAGATATATAAATATATAAAGTAAGCTACTACTGTAGCAAATGTCATATGGAGGACAAGGGGACAAATTCAAGCATAAGCAAAAGGAACTAGTTGATATTACTCAACTTTTAGAACATCAAGGAAACAATATCTTATATGAGATCAAGAGAAAAAAAAAGGCAACAACTCAAAAAAAAAAAAGAAAAAGAAAAAGAAAAGAAAACCACCAAAATCTACTAACAGTAGTATGCATGCACTCCAAAATCACCAAAAAGCAAATCCCACCGAATTAACCACCCACACTCAGCAGCCTCACAAATCTTTTTCTTTTTTGGCTGGAAAAAAAAAAATCAAATTTCAATGACTAATTAGTAGCTGCCTTTGATTTTGTGACTTACTGCTCCACGTCCATAATCTGTCTATACGTTTTTTCTTGGACCTTATGTGTGTATATATATCAATACATCTATACGTCATGGTGTTGTCATGCTTTCAACTCCTGATTCCAAATCTGATTTTATTTCATCAAATATACTTTTGCTTCGTCTATGGGTCTGCTAGGAGTAGTGCTAAGGCAGGCATTACATGCTGCCAAGTTTGTCCTTCTGAATATCTAATCTTTTTGTTTTTTTAAATTTAACTTTTTTTTTCTTCGGTTGTACAAATTAGAAATTAGGAGCCATATAGCCTTATAGTTATAGCAAATATTACTAAAAATAGCCCCACAAGCTCTCTCCTCCGTCCGAACTTCCCGGTGACTCCTCGGAAGGCGGCGAGCTCATTCGCGGCGGCGAAAGCAGCATTCCCTCCGCCATTTCAACCAATAGATTCGGCATACTAAACAATGCTTCCTCATCCATGAACTCATGACCATGATGATGATGATCAAACGGCGTCGTTCGATCGTCATCATCATCACGCGTTTGCTGACGTCTGGCCTCTAATGCGGCCAACTCCGCCTTCTTAAACGCCGCGGCGGCGGTGGCCGCGCTGCGAATATCCCCAGCAGAGGCGGAAGCCGGGACCGGGTAGTCTCCAATAGAGTTTGGGAAGTTGAGAACCGCTTCGCTGCCTTTTAGGGCAAGCGCCGCCACGTCATAGGCGGCGGCGGCCATCTCCGGCGTAGGGAATGTCCCGAGCCATATCCGGGTCGTTTTACGCGGCTCGCGGATCTCCGAAACCCATTTACCGCTTCGGCACCGGATCCCCCTATACCTAGGGTGTTTCTTAGATGAACTTGTAATAGTAGTAGTAGAACTAGCAGAAGCCATATTTGACGTTGTTGTTGGTGTTGGTGTTGGGGTCTCACACGTGTGAAAATTGGCAGGTGGGAGAGAATGTTGGGGTTCTACTTGAATAGGATTAGTAGAATAAGAAGAAGAAGAAGAAGAAGAAAGAGGCAAGTCAAGGTTTGGTTGGTCTAATGGGTAATTAGCTTCACTTGGATTATTAGTTTGGTCAGTCATATAGAATATATTTATATATGGGTAACTGAATTGTATATATACATATATAGAGAGAGAGAGGATTGAGATAGTGAGGTCCCAGTAAGATTACATTAGAGTACTTTGTACGAAAAAAAAAAAAAAACAAAACAAAAAGTTAATGCGTGGGGATATCGCGGGGATACCCCAAAGAAAGAGAAAATGGAGGCAGTAGAAATACTAGTACTAATTAAAATGCCAACTGGGTATGCCAATTGGGTATGTACTGGCTAGAGGAGGTGAAAATGATATTTCGGAAAGTAAACTTTACATTAATTTTAGTGTATACATAAATAATACACGTGTTTGAATTCTGTGATGGATATTTATGCACACGTTTTAGGCACAACACGCTGGCTATCTAGCAGCGATGGATAATTAGCTGTTACATAAGAAAATCAACTATTTCTCCCGCTTCACTTTGTTGATCAATTTTTTTTTCCCCTTCCACTACAAATTTTACTTAGTAGCTGACTTAAATGTTATTAATGTCCTGTGTGTAATTAGTTCATTTTTCCAATTCAAATCGTGTTTTTTTTGTTTTGTTGTCATGTAAAAACATATAGATTATATATATTTAATTGGTTTAATTAGTACCTACTTCCAATACAATCGTAGTCCGCGAAACTAGCTATCTAAGTGAAGTGTGTCTAAATGAAAACCTATTTGATTGTTAGTGTATATAATTTTCAACCTCTTTTTTTTTCTTTGTTCGATTTATAACGAATAAACCCATTTTGTTTCATTTAAATTTGAAAATGTTGACCTTTCAGCTATTTGCATATACTTCATTGTCAACGGACTTCGTTAGTCTATATAGGTCTATTTATAAACGAAAATTCTAAGGGGCAGTTGTTGCTAAGTACCCAACACAAATAGAGATAGATCTACAATTTTAGACTTGTACGCCGATTTTACAATGATATTAATTAATATGAAGTGCTAAAGATTGGACTTATTATTGCTCATTTTATATAAAGCTGTATTACTGGACATTTGTGGTACTTAACATCAGAAATAATAAAAATGTAAGATCCACGTATAAATTTAAAAGAGTGAGCCGACTAGTTTTAGTTTTTGGTGCTGAGTACCACTTCTAAGTGCATCTTTCTTATAATCAGTGCACTTCTAAGTATACTTGTAGTTTTTATTACTAGTACTAATTAGAGATATGAGATTCACATGCAAATTTAAAGGTATAGGATCCTTTACTTGTATGTGGGCTAAATATTACGAGCATATTTTAGCATTTTCTATAAAATTTTCGTATGGGCCTTTTATGGCGTTTAGCACAAAAAATACTCTTTGGCATCTTGGTATGTAGATCCAAAACCTCTATCAATATAATGTTGAGTACTATTGGTACCTCTCTCAACTTTTTTCTGCATACATATTACTAAATCAATCTTAAACGTAGCATTCCTGCCTGTCACTTTTTTAATTTAATTATCCAAACTATTTTCTCCGCATGCTGCCTCCACATTCCTTTTATCACTTCTAAATTATGTCTGAAGTTCCCTTGCTATATATCTTTCTTTCATAATGCTTTCCTAATTCCTAAAGATAAGAGAGAAAATTGAGAAATTTTTCAGAAATTAAAACTGAGAGATTATATGTTTACAACTATACTATTTGTTACCTTGCGGGGGAATGTTCAGATATTTTGGCTAATAAAATTGAATCTGTAACTATTTCTAATAAAATTGAATCGTACGTTGTTTGCGTAGTTATCTGAGTGAGTCTAAATGAACACCTATTTAATTGTTAGCGTATTTATAATTTTCAATTACTTTTTTTTTTCTTTGTTCGGTTTATAACGAATCAAACTATTTTGTTTCATGTTTATTTGAAAATGTTGACCTTTCAGCTAGTTGCATATACTACATTGTCAACGGCTTTCTTTAGTCAATATATGTGTTCAATTATATACAAAAATTCTAAAGGACAGTTGTTGCTAAGAACCCAACACAAGTAGAGATAGATCCACATTTTTAGACTTGGACGCCGACTCTACAATTTCATTTAAATGGAGTACTAAACGTTGGATGTGTACCTAATTTTATATAAAGCTATCACGATCCAAAATCCAGGCTAGTTGCAGAAGGGGAATTTCACTAAGATGAGAAATTCTTTGATTTATTTTAAAATGATCTTAAAAAGTTTTAATTTTATAAAACAGTCCATTTAAATAAAATATATGGAATTTCATCTCGTGAACTTCTCCCACAGTTCATCACTATTAAACATAGATTGAATAATACCGAAAAACGTAAATCAAATTTAAGTCCAAGTATTATCATCATCCACATTAAATGTAAAATACTACAATGGCATATATAAGTTCACAGATTTAATAGAAAATAGTAATCTTGGTTCAATGCTAAATTAAGTCCAAACAACCCAAACACCACAACAACAAGTTTCAAGTATTACTAAGACGACGGACTACAATCAAAGATGGCATCTTAATCCTCTCGATCACCCAAGTCAAACTGAAGATCACCTGAGGAAGGAAGGTAGGGGGTGAGCATAAAATACCCAGTAGGAAAATAGTTACTTTGAAGGAAAATTATTTTAGTGATGAAAAATTCTTGCATGGTTAGTTTAAATCCAATACATAAATATAATAGTCCAAAACCGGAAATCCATATGTATATGTATAAATAAAATAATACAAGCAAAAATATTCAATTCATATGCACATGACACAAATTAACCCATACCCATGAGCTCACATCCTCTTATCTGTGGAAACCTAAGATGACGGCACTAAGTGTACCTAAGAGCCTGTATTACACCTAAGCCCATACCTGAAGGGGACACCTATGTATCGCCTACCAAACCTAGAAGGGAAACCGAATTGCTTACGCTTGCCAAATGGAGAAGTAATCTGAATAAACAAACTCCGCACGGGTTTAGGTCTCTACACCAACGGTGAGGTACGCAACGCCGCATTGTAAACTTACGATGGTAACACAGTGCTCATGTATAATCTTATGGCACATGCAATACCAAACTGAAGTGTGAAAATAATTATGCTCTAATTTTTCTATAAAATCTAAAAAAATGGGTAGCATAATAACCTTATTTTTGATATAGTCAAAAATAACTTACACTCAGAAAATTTCCAGAGCAATACAATATATATCACACAAACAAATCACATCACAAATATTCAAATAGTTCTAAAATCACATTTATCATCATATATTACAAAAAATAAGTTTTATTCAAAAATGATATAAAATAAAGGTAACTGAATCCCTACTTCACTAGAATAGCGATACCATGCTATTGAATCCTCAAGGTGCCGTTAAACGATCGCTCGGACGGTCGGGAACTAATTCCAAGTCCTCGATTGTTCTCTTGTGAAATAACTTCTGACGGAGCTTCAAATCCACAAACAGACCACTTTATTGAATTCCTAGTACCCAAAATGGCTACGTTAGATATATAAATCATCCAATTTGGGTGCGGACCGAAATCGGACCGGTGGCTCGCAAAACGAGGTAAATCTTTGCCGTCAGATTTCCTTTTTCGTGTTGGCCACCAAATATAGTCAATATATATACAATCTTCTCTATTTTCTGAGTACATTCTAAAAATGACATCAAAACACAATCTAACGGTCTGATCAAAAAGTCAAACTTAAGCTCAAAACACTCAGAAATGGCAACTTTTGATTCGGGCAAGACGGGATCGTGAAATATATACCTTCATGATCCTTGCGACGATACAAATCCAATGAACCTAGTTTGAGGTCAAATGGTAGCCAAAATAGTCGCCGATGACTGAAAACGTCGGCAGTTTCTCGTGCTCCTCTCTGGAGTTTGGCGGCTCTGGCGGTTGCGAGAGCTAGACTGCTGGAGCCAGTGACTGAAAACATCGGTAGCTTCTCGAGCTCCTCGCCGGAGTTTGGCAGCTCCAGCGGTTGCAGGAGCTAGGCAGCAGGTTGCTGGAGGCGCGACAAAGCTTCGCCACTGGTCCTTGTGGCCAGACGAAGACCAGTGGGTGGCGTGTGTGTGCTTGCTCCTTTGGCGGCTTCGACGGGAGGAAAAAGAGAGATAGAGTGGGGGAGGAAGAGAGAGAAGGAATAGGAAGACGTGACCATTTGTAGGGCACTGTACAATTTTGGAAAAATTACACTTTGACCCTTAGCTTTCAAATTCCTTGCATTCTAGTCTCTCCAGAAATTGTATTTTAGTTCATACTTCTTAAAATTTTTGTAATTTGGTCTCTCTCTTATTAAATCAAAAAATCATTAAAATGACCAAAATACCCCTTGAAAATCTAGAATTTTACAAAATCAGTGCTAGGGACACCTGTGGTGCTTAGTACCATAAGTAATAAAAATAGAAGTCCACTTGTAAATTTAAAATAATAGGCTAATCTTTTTTAATATGTGTTGCTAAGCACCACATATATATGTCCTTTTGGGTACATCTTTCTTATGAGTGTCCTTTGAAGTATCTGTAGTACTCATTAGCACAATTATTAATTAGATCAGGTATGAGATTACATGCAAATTTAAAAGTGTGGGACCCAGCTCTATTTGTATGTGAGGTTAAATATCATTTTAGATCTATAAAATTTAAATGTGGCTTAAACCATTTTAGATCTGTATAGAACAATGCTAGATTTTTCAAAATTTATACCAAACTTCTAATACTTATACATGTAGTATGTGATTTAGCACAATTCAATCAATAAATGTGATTAATTTATTTATGGTAAACTTTATTATGCCAATTTAATAGTGACAACTCATATACTACACTTTGTCGGCATTAAAAATTTGATACAAAATTTGGTTATTTAGTATATGGTGTTTAGCACAAAAAATACTTTTCACTTTTCTATGTATACTTGATTACTAAATCAATCTTAAACATAGAAATGCTGTTTGGATGTCACTTTTTTGGTCCATCTAAACCATTTTCTCAATATGCAGCTTCCACATTCCTTTTATCACCTTTAAATTATGTCTGAGATTCCCTTGTTATATACCTTTATCTGTCATATTGCTCAAAATTGAGATATTTTTAGAAAACAATACTGAAAGATTATATGTTTTATTATTAGGTCACTTTTATTTTATTTTACTTTATTTTTGTGAGAGTCAAATTAAGACTGAAAAAATGTATATATATATATATGGTTGTCAATCTAGTAGGTATTTTTTTTTTACCTATGTGTAGGTATTTTTTTTTATCTGTTGATGGTAATCCAACGACTATAATGAGGTACATGAAAAGACGTGCATCATTAATATTATTTCTCTCTTCTACTTTTTACAATAAAAAAATATGCACACTAAATTTTCATTGGCCAAAATGATACCTATGTGTAGGAAAAAAAAAAGAAAAAAATACCTATGGACAATCTTGACCATGTATTTATATTTTGAATAGATTGTGGCTGATAATTTGTAACTGGACTATATTTGTTACCTTGCGGGGGAACGTTCAGATATTTTGGCAGGTTATAATGTTTTCTGTGTCTTAATCAACATTTTAGTAGTACCTGAAACCTCTTTTCTGATTAAGGATGAAACAAAGGTCAGAGAGGAAAAAGTCAATACTGTAAAGCTATTAATGAATGAAAAAGAAAATCCATAACATATATATTCCTTAAAAAATTAAGGACCGTAAATTTGTAACAAAGAAATAAGTCAAAGGGTAGTAAGGATTTGAGATTGGAGACCATCAACTAAAAAATAAACATTTTTTCTACAGTAAATAGATAAAATTTTATTTAAACAATAAATTAGTAAAAATTAATGATAAGGACACTCATGTTTTGCACTAAAGTCATGCGCATCGTTCGGTGCCCGAAAAAGCAAAAAAAAGGTTACCTAGCCTAATTACTGTATAAGGTTTTTCTTTTATTTTAAATCAAATAAGAGATATATCCTTTTTTGGGGGTTCTTTTAGAGGGGAGCAGCTGATCATTTCTTCCCATATCTAGCAAAACAAAGATTGATCAGGTATTTTATCACCAAAAAAAAAAAAAAAGATTGATCAGGTATTTGTTTTATGAAATATAAAGCAAAAACAATATTAAAACGAGAATTTCCTAATTAAAATGAGATAATGAAATTATATATGTATCTCTGGCTAGTTAAGTCACAGTAATTTGATCTTCTTAGGATCCTAACTTTTGAAAAGAAAACGTAAATAATAAAAAGTATTTTTTTTTAATATATTAGAGAACGTTATGCTTATCAGTTGCTTAATATATGTGGCGTTGTTTCAGGAGAAAAAAAATAAATTCTATGTGGAGTTGGAATATTCAGACTTATCTTCCAACTTCCTCTTACTAAGCTCACGTTAAATTAAGGGGTATTTTTCGCCCAGGGGTTTACAAAGACCTATGATGAACGTAACGGGATTTGCATGGTCATGGGGTCCTAATTTAGGGTGGTTGGTACCTATAGCGCGAGTCTTCACGGCTATATATGCTTTGCCGAATGAATTAAGTTCGGATTGTTTATCTTCTTTGCTGTTTAATTTGCGTGACGCTTATGAGTGTCTTCATTAAAGTCATCCTTGTTGGAGCAAGTATCTTGATAATCAAGATCAAATCGCAGGCAAAGCATTGCAGATGGTTTAAAGTCCGCTTTTTATTGTTATTTTCTTTTCCAATTTATAATTTTGTTTTTTCGTCTCTTTGATTAGTGGGTCTCTTAGTTTCTTTCTTTCTTTTTTTTTTTTTTCTTTCTTTTTTCAGATGCTCATAGTTTTAAGCCTCTTATGTGTAAATGACCTATATATACTACGGGTGTTTTTTTTTTTTTTTTCCTCGAGAATTATATACTTATAGACTTCTTTATATAGTTACTCACGTTAATTAGTTATCATTTGTTTTTTTTTCCCCAGTTATCTTCTTTCTCTTAATAACTACTAATAGTACTCAAGTAGTTCAATTTAAAGATGATGATTTTACTTTTTTTAACAAGAGATATTAGTTTTATGTGAGATTTGTTGATTTTATGAGCTAAACTGATTACAAATATTACAAAATATGTTGATGAGAAGTGAGAGAAAATATAGTGAGGATTTATATGATAAGGCGACATTTAGTACGGATGATTTGTGGTGAGAAGTGAAGTGGATGTGTGATGGGCTTGATCATGAGGAGCTGGTATCTTGATAAAAAAATTGTTGTGTAAGGTGATTTAGAGGTAGAGCACGAAAACAGACAAACTGATGGATTAGTGAATCGATTAATGTTAGGTATCCCCAGATTTATAATATGTAAATTGTTATATCTTTATCCCAACTCAAGGGCCTTTTATTTTCTCAAAATAAAAATTGAGAGTAAAAAAAAGTGAATTGGGGAAGGCTCTCCTTTTTTCCAAGTAGTGAAGACAAAAAATCAGGTTTGTTAAACAAACACTACTAGGTGTATTTCATCTAGAAAATATGACGACGAGGGCTGTATAATACTTCTAATTAAAAGATGAAATTTCGTCAAGAGCAAATATAGTGCATTTATTGTCCCTTGGAAATTTATTTTAAATTTTTTGTTATTACTCTATATAAAAAAGAATTATCTTTACCCACTGATTAGAAAAAGTTGTCTCCGCTACGGTGTGATATATGTGCACGCATATTGGAAGATAGGCTAATGAATATGGTAATGTAGGCGTTTTCTTTTCTCCTTAGTTAGCAGAAAAATGAGAGAATCGACAAGCATAGTTGGCATTAATCGTTGACGTAAGGTAGAAGGAAATTAGAAAAATAAACATTTTTTTTTAAAGCACATTTGGATGCATGCTTCTTTTTTTTTTCTTAATTTAGATTTTCACTTCTTTTGGGTATACAATTCATGTATGAAATATGATGTGGTACATACTTACATTTTAGTTATATACTTATGGTGTCACGACCAAAAATCTAAAATCGTGATTTTTAATAATTTTATATAAAAATATAATAAAATATTAATCGTACGAAATTTAAGAGAAATCTAGTATTAGATAATTTCGTTTTGATCATCAAATCATTATAAATTCCATAATCATTAAAACTCTTATTAGTTTTAATTAATTAAGAAAAATACCCACCAAAATTTAAGAAAATTTCCAGCTATCTCTTTTGGAAACTTGTTGAGAAATCATAAACTTTGAATTCAACTAAAATATTTAGTTCAATATCCAAAATATGTTACATAAAATCACTTATAGTTTCAAGTTAACAACAAAATCATCCTCATACATTCACTTACTAATCTTGGCTAAATAATTGAACAAGGAAAGAAAAACAACAGAGTACGGAACTGTATGTACAATATATGCAGCTTGTCTGACCACCAGGATTACTACCTCAATTAGATATACACCTGAAGATAGGAGAAGTAGGGAGGTGAGCATTCACATGCTTAGTAGAAATTCAATTACCTTTTTGAATGGATGCAACCTACATGATTAATGACTTTGCCAAAATCCATTTATAAACCAGGTATATAAAACAATTGGTATCCAGAATAATCACATATTCAAAATCAAAACCAGAAATACATGATTGTATATATCATAAATAAAGTATATGAGTGAGCTCTCATCCTCCCATCACTGCCCTGTAATACCTCTGTAGCAGAGGTACCCAGTATCTTGACACTATCCATAGGTGTATCAGCTAAAAACTTGCGCAGGGCCTAGGTTTTTCACTTAGTATTGCAACAACTCGCCAGCGATCTAAACTACCATGATGCAATAATGGAACTCAAGTGTGTGATCCTATAGTATGTATAACGTGTAACCGTTTACAATAACCATGCATCCAAGAATCAAATCATGCTTTAAAATTCAACTTGGCATTATTCTAGGATTTATTGTAACATAGGCAGTACACTACTATTTTACCCCATAATCACAATATAAAAATATGTAAAATAATCTACATAGTCCAATCCTAGTATAGTCTAACAATTTTTAACAATTTGTCAAACTATCGTGAAATCACAATTTTTTATAAATAAGTTTTAATGCAATTATAAATCAAAACAGATATAAAATTAGGTAATTGAACGCTTACCTCAATATGATAGTTATACCAAGCTAACGACGCTTGAAGAAAACTACCGTTGGTCACTCGGATATTCGAACGACCGTTTTGGAATCTTGGTGAGCTCACTTGAAAAAGTGACTTTTCTACCGGGGCCTCACATGGAGAAAAGGAAGCTACCACTGAATTCGAAGCACCCAAAAATATTAGGTTAGATATATACTTTGTCAAAAGTGAGTCCTCGTGTGGGACCGGCTCATGGCATGTAAAACGGTACAGTTTACGAGCTATAGTATTTCGATTTTCGTGTCACCTTGAAACATAGTCGTATTTTATATCAAAATTCATATCTCGATCTCACTAAGTCAAATTCAAAGTCGGAATTCAGTTTTGAGGTCCCGAGCATTAATTGGACTTCAAATTCCGAAGATTACATAAATACCATTTTTTGAAAATATTTAGAAAAATATCATCTTTTTCTATTTTAAAATTACTGCATTTTCGGATACCATTTTTACTTCCACCAACCGTAATTATTCATAATTTTTAACCCTTTTCACCTCATATAATTACCTCGGGTAAAATAATTTCTTAACCAAAAATAATTACGTAAATATCACTTTTTAGAATTTATGTGAAAAACATCCACTTTTTCAATTCAAAAATTAACTCGTCTCTAGACATCATTTCAACACCATGAAATAGATTTGTTCTTGTCTCAACCTCTTCTTTCATACCATATAATTATTTTGGCCTAACTAATTAGTTTACAAAATATTTATAAAAATACTACAATTTTAAATTAAAGGAAAAATTGCCAAATCGGAAAAATACTCACTGGCGGTGAGTTATAGTCGATGGCCGGTGGGAAACTGATGGCGAGCTCACGAAGAGTCGGGACGTGCCGGCGGTGGGTGACAACGACGTCGAACGGTCGTTGTCCGGAAAACACCGCAGTGGACGTTGTCTTTGCGACGCTCTAGCTCCGTCATCCGAGCTCCAATGGAGGCGAGACCACCGACGTTAGGGGAGAGGTGCGGGCCGGCGCGTCTGGGCGGAGGCGGCGGTGTGTGGTGGCGTCAAACTCGACTTCCTCTCTTCCTTTCTCGGGTCCTCCATCGTGAGAAGATGATAAACTTGGGGGGGCCTTTTAAGCAAAAATCTGGTACTATAGACCCCCATTAAAAAATTGCAGATATTTTATTTTAAAATTCCAAAAATAGTTATTTACAAAATGTCATTATGTTGAGAAATGGCTCTAATACCCCTATTTAAGTCAGGTTTTTACATGTGGTATACATTTATACCCATTATATACATTTCTTAAAAAAAAAAGTATAAATCTAAAAAAATTTAAAAACCACGTATGTATCCAAATATAATAGAAACCACATTTCCCGAGGCCAATAATGTAGATTACACTAGGCTTTTCAGATTCACTTTGTGCTAGTTTTTGGGCTTTCACTAAAAAGGTTTAGGCCTATGATTTGGCACGTTTGGACTTGGGGGAAAATTTGACTTTATATGGTAAAATTTCCAAAAAAAAAAAAAAAAGAATAATTCCGGATTTTAATTTTTTTTTTGAAAAATTACAAATTTATTTAGAAAAACACCACTTTTTATAAATTAATAAAGTATTTGAGGTAATCGGACAAGTTCCTTAACGTAGTGAGTCTGGTTACCTCGAGTAACTCTATTGGTTACCTCGAGTAATTTTGAAAAGTACCAATTTTGAAGAAAAAGTAGCATTTTTCTAATTTTGTTTGGAAAGTGATATTTTTATAAATATATTTTTAAAAATAAAATATTTTTTTAATAAATCCAAAATTTCAAAAAATTCAGCCCATTAGAGAATTTTCAATTTTCATAGTTTAGCCTGGTTTTTTTTTGGTAAAACGCCCTGGACTTATGGTTTTTTGGGTTTGAGTTTATAGGATTCATTTAATCATTTAATTTAGAAAACCTATGTTCTTCTAAAGTGAGCTTGCATTATTTTACAATTAAAATTATTACGTATTTATCCAATATTAAAACTAATTTACTTAAATACTTTGAACATAATTAAGAATAATTATAAACATAAGAAATATCATCTAAAAATTCCAAAACTATAAACATATACAATAAATTTATCATAAAAAATTTCATTAAAATAATCATAATTATAAATATAACTTTTTCAATCCTAATTTCACAAATTAACAATTTTAAAATTTTTCTACTTATTCTAATTTTTGCTAACTTTTTACTCCATAATTAAATTTCCACAATATTCCACACAATTGTAAAATTAATTTTCTACAATATGCCACAGATTAAATTTTGCATATACCAAAAATTACCACATATTTTCCACTAAATAACAAAAATCTTATTCCGTAATCCTAAACCAAAAACTAAAATTCACAAAAACTTCATAAACACCAAAATCCAATATTCCACATTCATCAAATCACAAATATCCAACAAAATATAAATTTCTAACATATTCATTATTTCACCAATATATCAAAAATTATAAAATTCATCAGAAGTTAACAAAAATAAATATACTAACCTCTCTTGTTTGTATAAACCTAATATAATTATCCAAATATATTATACAAATATAAAATACAAACAAATAAATAAAAATTAAGTTTTTAACTAAAAACTAATTAAATAAATAAAAATAATAAATATGTAATAAAAACTAATCTTTGATAGGAGGAGTCGAAGGAGACAACGGAGGAGGGAGGCAGCACCGGCGGAGGAGGAGGCGGTCGGAGTTAGTGAGAGAGAGAGAGAGAGAGAGAGGGAGAGTGAGTGAGTGAGAGAAATTGAGTGAGTCACTGAGTGAGTGAGAGAAAGAGAGAAAGAGAGAGTGAAAGTTAAGAAAAAAATGAATTGGGAAGATGAAGCGGTGACATTTGTCGCTGCTTTAGATCACATGTCCCCGCTTTAGTTTTTTCCCCTCGGGAATATATTTCTGAAATTTTCATAAAATGTCTAAAGTGGCGAGAGTTTAAAAATGTTTTATTATTTATAATTACTTTTTTATTTAAAAATTTTATTCGAATTAAAAAGCTAAAGCAATTTGTCGCCGCTTTAGAATTTAAAAATATTTTATTATTTATTATTTATAATTATTTTTTCTTTTAAAAAATTTATTTGAATTAAAAAGCTAAAGCGGCGATATTAGAATTTAAATAAATTAAAAAAAACTATATTTTATTATTTATAATTACTTTAGTTTATTCGAATTAAAAAATCTAAAGTGGCGACAATTGTCGCCAGAGTTTTTGGTAGAAATATCTCGCCCCATTTGTCGCACTTTTTCTAAAATGTGTTGCCGCTTTATAATTTTTAGTGAGAATTACTGGTGCGTATTAACAATGCAATATTTAAAGTGCCGACTTTTAGTAGTTGCCGCTACTACTAGATTTGTCGCCGCTTTTTGTTCGAACTAAAGCGGCGACAATTGAATTGTCTTGTCGCCGCTTTATATGTCCTCACTCTATTACCCATTTGTTGATCATGATGAAGTACTGGGCAAAGAATCGCAGATGGTCTGAAGTCCATTTTACTATTGTTTTCGTTTCTAATATTATATCTAATTTTCTTTTAATTTGTTGGTCTCTAATTTTCAGTCTAGGTGTAGGTGAACCATATGTACGGATGTTACTAATTTTAGGAATTATATATATATACACTTCTTTGATACAGTTGGTCTGTTTTTATTATGATTTATATATATATATATATTTTTTCAAATTATCTTCTTGGGTATCCATGCGACTTTTATTGGGATATCTTTTATCTAATTCCATGTTTGATGCTACTTGAGATTTTGACAAATACTTTGTACATTAAGATTAGTCGTATTTTGCATTGGATCACTAATTCTATTCCCATGCATAATCTCATACTTTATTACTAGTGACCTGATCACATGAATTTGCACTCTGACATTGCTAGTATTAAATTGAAGTAAGATTATTTTTAATAAGGCGGATCACTAGCATTGGGCGTGTACACTAAATACAGATAGTATTTAGCAATTAGCATATCCTAATATAATCCAAATC
Organism: Trema orientale; assembly: GCA_002914845.1. Lineage (NCBI taxonomy): Eukaryota > Viridiplantae > Streptophyta > Magnoliopsida > Rosales > Cannabaceae > Trema > Trema orientale. Next base: position 154,215 of record JXTC01000558.1, on the reverse strand, counting down.
ACCCTCCAAAAAAAAAAAAAAATCTAATCTAAGTCATTTCAATCCAATAAAATAATCCATTTCAGTTCATTCTAGCCCATTAAATGAACCCTTAATGGAATAATAAGTATTAATCGTCAAATAGTAGAGCTGAATTTGAATGATTCATAATGTTTGTAATTTGCATGTGTCTGTCTTTTTTTTAATCAAATAAAAGAGGGTAATGAAAATAATTTTGAATTTTCAATAAAGATATGTCCTGTGATTACAATTAATTAAAACAAGGCAATGGTATCAAGGATCTTCTGGATTGACAAATTTGAATGAGCTTCAACTTAATTGTTATAGAGCTTTTTATTGAAATACAGACCTAAGAAGTCTCAAAATTGAAATTTTTTGAATAAGATATATATTTAAGAAAGAAAAAACTAGGTGGATGACTAATTTTTTAAATTAGTTTAAGTACATATCCATATTTAAAAAGTTGTAGCTAAATATCTATTTCTTTTAAAACTTCAATTGTGAAATATGTTGTATTTTTATTTTTGTTATTAAGTGAGTTGAATACTTAGCTATAAACTTTTGAAGTCATATATGGAGTTTTGGGTCAAAAAATGTTAAATATCTAGTCAGTCTTATTAGAAAATTCTCAATTTACTTAGAAAATTACCACTTTTTAAAATTTGAAATTTTCAAATGTATTTGAGGTTACCAGTCGGGATACCTCTAGTAGCCCTCAAAGTGTAAAAATTGGTATTGTTCAAAAATATTTTTAAAGTGGTTTATTTTCTAAACAAATTTGAGACTTTTCTAAAAAAAAAAAGAAAAAGGGGGACATTCCGAGATTTATATATATGTATATATATATATATATTTGAAAGTTTACCACATAAAATCAAATTTCCTATCGTTTATGATGTATCATGGGCTGATCAAAAAGATGATATGGAAACATGCATTGAGCCCATTTGACAAGTACCATTTCCCAAGATGCATCAAAGGGTGAAATTTAGGCCGAGTACCTATTTTTGGCCTTATATTTCACTAATAGATCTTTTTTTTTTTTTTTTGTTTTAATAGTTTCGTACCTGTTTTTGGTATACATTTCATAATATAATACATTATATTTAGGTCATGTTTGGTGCACCGTATTGTATTATATTGTACTTTATTGTGATGTATTGTATTGGGTTGTATTGTGTTTTATTATGGGGCTTATAGAAATATGACCAAATTTTGGGCCTAATTTCAGTAAATGTCCCTTTGTCAAAAGTTATAGCAAAATGTCCGGTATATATGCATATATACCAAGTGTAAAATTTTATATACAAAGTATAAAAAATTATATACCCAGTGCATTTCAGAACAGTAACTAAAATTGGTAGATCTGTGTATCTACCAAGTGTAAAAATATATCTACCTGGATATTTAGCTATAAAATTTTAAAAATGGACATCTACTTAATCAAATTTAAAATTTTAGTCATCCACCTAAATTTCTCTTTTATTATTCTATTATAATATTATGTTTGGTTTTGCATTTGTATAAGATATTGTATTAAAAAGTCAATTTTGAAAAATACTATTTTTGAAAATTTTACTTAAGAAATTACCATTTTCAAAAAATATTTAGAAAAATACCACTGGTAAAATTACCACATTTTTTAAAAATTTATTTACGAAAAATAATTTTTTAGATATAAATTATGTAAGACAGTGTAATATAGACTTTTTATTCTGTATTAGATAATATTTTTCGTATTGTATTAATTTTGATTTCGTATTAAATAATATCATACAAAAACATAACCAAATACAATATTATGTTTAATTAATACAATACAGAGTCATTATATAGTGTACCGCCTTATAATATAAATATATACTTATAGAGTACATTATAAATATCTACCCGTTTTGAGGTATACTTTTAAAACATAAAATGTATAACATAGGCTTACATTTCTCCAAAATACGGATATGGACCTATTAAAAATAAAAAAGTAGGTATCTATATAAATTTGCTTATAAAGAACCGTATTTTTCTCCGTCAAAGGCATGTTTCGGCCTAAGAATGACATTCATTTTGCGAAGCTTAACGCCGACTAATAAGCTTGAATTGTCGAAAAAATCCTGTTCAGTTTTTTGGCTTCTTTCGTGTCGGCAGTTCTAGAAAAATTTGTTTGATTTATATCAGTTTTCTTGGGAAAAAATTGTGAAAAATTGTTATGTATCTAATACCATCCTACAAAACTATACTTAGGCCTAAATTAACGTTTTTTTTTTCTTTATGAATTTTCTTAAATAATCGTTTCTAGAGTATATTTTTGTGATTTAGCATTTGATTTAAACTATCTTAAAAATTAGCAATTTGTCCAATAAAATTATAACAAAATGTGGGATGCAAAAGTGCAAAAGGGTATTTCACATTTAAAATCTGCTAACAAAATTAAAACTAGAAAAATAGGTGTATTCGTGGTGTGGTTTTATATTTATAGTGAACTAGTGAAAATAATTACCAATCTGCAAATGTGGCTAAAAGAATTTTCTTCATGCGATGACGTGGTTCGGTAGTCCCAAACTACAAACCGCATCGCATTGTAGTAGAAGACTGAAATGGATCTCCTCAAACACACTGTAAAGAAAATTAATCGCACCCCAACACGCTGTTTTATGAGAATGAAATTTTTTAACACAATGTACCGAAAAAATACTAACTGACAAAAAAAAAAAACCTCAAACACAAAAGTAAATTACTGTGTTTTTGGGATTCACTCACTGGAATAACCTTGGATAAAAAGTAATTTATTTATTTTTTTTAATTTACTATTCCTCTTAATCAAAATGATGTTTTTCTTTCTTATTATCATTTTTTTCCCCAGGAAAAGTTCTGGCATAATAGAAGCTGCACAACACTGATCATATATAATAGGGTGGCAAAACGTTGGTCCCTCATGTAAGACTTGGCATATCAACTGGGTCTTACGAGTAATGTTATGGGGTACTATATGGTACCTAATATTACATGATGTATCTTGTACTGATTAATTATAATTACATTTTAAATTCAGCCCATGTGCCATCCAGTTTATTAATTAGTATCACCACTAATAGATTGATACGTCATTGTGATGTTGGGCACTACCAATACCCCATAGCATTATTCTACGTAACTGTGTTTCATAATATGAGATTAGAAGAAAATAGTGGCTCAAGCCCCAGCATAGACTCTTACATGCTATCTAATTAATAATTTGAAAAGAACATTGCATAAATCAACTCATTAAGTGAACATTGTGGGCTGTAAAATTCTGTCCTAGAAATTCAAGAAGCTATCCTTAATGTATTAATTGTTCTTTTAAAAAGAAATTGAAACAAGGATTTGGAGTTTTGAATTCTTGGTTCTCAACAGGGAGATTAATGTAGTTGCAAATCAAATTAAAGGTGAGTAGTCTTAGATGTGATATATATATATGCCCATATATATATAGTACGTTTATTTGTTATATAGTTACGAATCAAATTAAAGGAGACTAATCTTAGATGTAATATATATATATATATATATATATATATATATATTTGCTTTGTTCCTCTACTCTTTGACATGCATCAATATTTCTTATACGCCCCAAAATGCACAGAGCATGCAATAGAAAGGAAAAGAGATAATATTGGTCAAGATCTAATTTTTGCACTCATTGAAAGCGATAGATATGTGTGACGAGAACTAATAATGGCTATATTCAGATTTTTGGAGTAAACCCAACGGATTCTAGAAGCATATAAAGCCACTTCAAATCAAACTCCTCTTATATCCTCAGAAAAATGGAATCTCTAGAGTAACCCACATGATTATATATCAACCGTAAAACCCCAGATTTTTAAGGGGGTATTTTGGTCATTTTGTAAATTTTTGGATTAACAAATGGGGGGATTAATTTGCAAAGTTTTAAGAAGCAGGGACTAAAATGCAAACATTTTGAATACTAAAGTGAGAGAATTTTGAAAAATAGGGGACTATTGTGTAATTTTTAAAAATTGCACAGTTCCCATCACTAGGGCCACGTGACCCTCATTTCCTTCTTCCTCTCTATCTCTTCTCTCTCCCTCCCAACGCATCTCTCTTTCTCTCTCTGTTCTCTCGCGTTACGGCCTAAGGAGGAGCAAGGGATCGCTGAGCAGCCACCGGCCACCGTCTGGCCACCCCGACCCCCGAGGTTGTCTCGCTACGCCACCAGCTGTCCGCGTCGCTGGTCCTAAGCTGTCGGAGTGCTGTAGTCACTGGAAAATAACGTTTTGGCTGCGAGGGAGTTTTGACTTTCGGTGCCGCTTCGGACCGTTTTAGCTCGCGTCCTTAGGCTTGTTGGATTCGTATCGTCGAGAGGAATCTCCAGGTATATATCTCGTGACTCCATTTTTCTCTATCTGAAAGTTGCTATTTTTGACTTATTTGAGCTTGAGTTTGACTTTTTGATCCGGCGTTGGATTGTATTTTTGATGTCATTTTTGGAGTGTACTCGGAAAATGAAGAAGAATGATATATATATATATATATATATATATATATATATTTATTGACTATGTAAGAATGATATATATATATATATATATATATTTATTGACTATGTTTGGTGATCGAAAAAAAAAAACGAAATCGAACGGCTAAGATTTACCTTATTTTGCATGCCACCAGTCCGGTTTTGGCTCGGACCCAAATTGGACGAATATATGTCTAATCTAGCTATTTTGGGTGCTAGGAATTCAGTAAAGAGGTTTGTTTGTGAATTTGAAGCTCCGTTGAGAAGTTGGTTTTTCACAAGAGAGCGATCGAGAGCTTGGCATTGGTTCCCTACCCTCCGAGTGATCGTCTAATGACATCTTGAGGATCCAATAGCATAGCATGGTATCACTATTCTAGTGAGGTAGAGATTCGGTTACATCTGTTTCATATCATTTTTGAATAGGACTTATTTTCTGCAACATATGATGACAAATGTGATTTTTGAACAATTTGAATATCTATGATGAGATTTGATTGTATGATATATATTAAATTGCTCTGGGAATTTTCTGAGTACAGGTTTTTTTTGGGTATATAAAAAATAGAGCCGTTATGCTGCCCATTTTTTTATAAAATTTGGTATATATTTTATTGAAAAACCCAAGTATGATTATTTTCACACTTCAGTTCTGTGTTGCACGTATCATAGGATCATACATGAGTACTGTATTAGCATCGTGAGTTTACAGTGTGGCGTTGCATTCCCCATCGTCAGGGTAGAGTCCGTAAATCCGCGTGGGGTTTATTTCTTCTGATTATCTCCCTATTTGGCAAGCATAGGCAATTCGGTTGCCCTTCTAGATTTGGTAGGCGACACATGGGTGTCCCCTTCGGGTATGGGTTTAGGTGTCAGGAAGGTTTTTAGGTACACTTAGTGCCATTATCCTGGGTTTCTACAGATGAGAGAATGTGAGCTTATGAGTATAAGTTGATTTGTGTCATGTGCATATGAATTGAATGGTTTTGATTATACTGCCTTATATATATATGTTTTGGATTTAAACTAACCACGCAAGAAATTCTCATCACTAAAATATTTTCAATCTAGGTAAATGTTTTCCTACTGGGAATTTCGTGCTCACCCCCTACCTTCCTTCATCAGGTAGTATTTAGTGCGATTTTAGTGATCAAGAGGATTAAGAGGTTATCTTTGACTGTAGTTCGTTGTCTTGGTAATGCTAGAAGCTTGTTGCTGTGGCGTTTGGATTGTTTGAATTTTGTATTAGTATTGAACTAATGGTACGTTTACTTCATTGTAATCGTAATCGGAATAAATAAAAAAGGAAATGAATGGGAATAGAATAGAAAGGTATAGGAATCATTATTTATAGTAGGTTGTTTACTTAAAACTAATAGGAATAGGAATCGTATTCATTAGAATACTATTCATTTGTTTACTTAACTCAGGAAAAGTAATGAGAATGTGTTATATTTACTAAATTGTCCTTTTAAATACATATACGATTTAAAGTAGATAGGTTTTTGGGGGTAAAATTGTATTTTATAATTTTAATAATTAAAAAATAGGAAAAGAGTGTTTACGGGTAATCAAACTCCTTAGGGTATTGGTGGGGGAAGTATTCCCATTCTTTTCTCCTAAATTTGTGTGGGCCCCACATATTTCCCTCTTTCCTATATTTTAGTAAACCTTTGTATGGGAATCATTACCTCGCATACCATTCCCATTACTCTTTAGTAAACATGCCATAAGATTACTACTTCTCTTAAGTCTGTGAACTTATGTATGCCATTCTATTTTTCGATATTTGCTATGGATGATGATGATGCTTAGACTTAAATTTGATTTATGTTTTTCAATTACTATTCGATTTATGTTAAATGGTGTATACGAACTGTAAGAGAAGTTCACGGGATGAAATTTTAAATATTTTATTTAACTAGACTGTTTTATAAAACTGAAACTTTTAAGATTTTATTAAAATAAATTAAAAAATTTCCTATTTTAGTAAAATTCATTTCTGTCACTGACATGGGTTTTGGATCGTGACATCAACTTTTGCTGACGTTGAATTACATTCTTTTTTTTCGTTCATATTAACCAAGACATTGACCCTAAATTAAGTCTCGTACATGAGGACAACTTAGCTACACTTTTTATGTGGAAGTGCTTTTACTCCAACACTTTTCAGTGGGTTTGGGAAACCTATAGTTAATGGTTTCGTTTTGTTTTGGTGGGACATAACATAACGGATGCGGGAGGAAACCTCGTTTCCTTTTGACCTTTTCCACCTAAACAAAGGTGGAATTTGATTTCAAGTTCTTGGATATATAATTAAATGATCAAAGTCGACTGTACTAACTCAACAATCTCTACTAATCTGAAAGCTCTAAAATCTATCTTGTGTAAGCATGGAATTATATTCGTGCAATTAGAATGTTACACAAATATAAGTTCATATTAATGACGAGGACATTTTTTTTGGAAGCACTTGTGGATGTCAACCTAACTGGTTCTAAAGTCTACTATATATTATAACAAAGAATTAGTTATACTTTTCTCGTTCTCAAAAATTAAAAAAAAAAAAGGTTATACTTTTTATGTGGAAGTGCTTTATCTCCTACACTTATTAGTGGGTTTGGGAAACCTAGCTATAATGTTTCCTCTTCTTCTTCTTCCCTTTTTTTTTTTCCTCTTTTTATTTTTGGACACACAGCTATAGTCCAAATCCACAAATAAATAAATTCTAACATGAAACACAACGGAGTTGGGAGATAACCTCTTATTTCTTTTGATCCTTTCCATCTTGAAAAAGGCTGAATTATATACTCGATTTCAAGTTCTTGGATATTAAAGGACAAAAGACTTTGCTACCTCAACATCTCCTCTTCCAAACGCTAAAAAATCTATCTTTTGTAATTAAACATAGTAGAATATACTGCGCAATTAGAATGTTCTTCACGCAAATAATGGGATTGAAAGTGATGGTGCTTTCTAGAGCAATTGGAGTCGGTCAAATAAGAAAAAAAGCAATTGTGTTTTTGGAGTGTTTAGAGAATTTGACCGGGAAATAATAAAACGAAAGCGAAATCGACAACTGATTTCTCTCCTTCCAATCAATGAAATGTGGGACAAGCGTTTCAGATTACAGTTTCTATATCCTGCTATCTTTCATTCCTGCATTCATATTTCACTTCTAAAAGTTCTGAAAACTATGTGACGTACAGTTACAAAGAAAAGTATGTACGTAATAGTAAGGTCGTTGAAACTTCCAAATTTTGGGCCGTCCAATCTCTAAAATCACATATTTTTCATTAGCTAGGGAATTGTTGGTAAGACTGATCAAAAGCTTCCAAAAATTCTATAACGAATTAGCAAAAACGTTTATAATTAGTCCAATGGGCTCGTGGTGAACGAAGAAATAATGTATGCATGTCGGCCATCTATTTATCTAAAGCTCAAAATTTTTTATCATTGTGGACTAATTGGAGAGTTTTCCAATTGTGTTTGTTTACTTGGCCAAACTTAACTGATGCTTAATTGGCCATAATATCCCGAAAATCTTGTGTGGGGGCAAATTGTTTCAATTACTTTTAATTAATTGTCTAACAAGGAACCCTTTTAGTTAATTCAAGGCTTATGACCAAATTATAAGAACTTGACTCCAAGTGTATGAATATAATATAACCCTGGTCTCTCGTTTTAAGGCGTGATAGCCGTTAGCTGATATAATAGAGCTAAAACTATATATATGGAAATCAATAACTCCGGAAAGAAAGACAAAATTGCTTCCACACTCGAGAAAGAGACTGTTGGAAATATTGGCACTATATAGACCATGGAGAGCATAAGTATTGATCTCACTATATCGTGCTTGGACTAGCTATAAGAATTTGTGCGGTGTGTATACTTCTGATTGGATTACATAGAAATGAGAAATGACTATTAATTATGCTAATCCAAGTTAGCTAATCTTCATGACTATACTGGAGGTTTCGGTCGAATCCCTATAAATATTCTTACGTTGATTTTCACTGTTATATATGTCACAGAATGTAACCACACCACAAAATTTTTACGTGCATGACACTACAAACTAAACAAATTATTCTACCTATGCATGCACGCTAGCTATTGGTTCAAAAAGTACAAACCCACGTGAAATTGCGTCTCTAGACCAAGAATAAGACACAGCTATATAAATTAAAAACAGGGGAAAAAATAGCAGCAAAAATGAAAAAAAAAAAAAACTATTTGTTCAACTTCATTGAAAGGCAAAAATAAAAGCAAATATTATAGTATTAATGAGAGAATCCACATGCAAAATGGATAACATGAGTTCCCTCTTTCGCAAACAAACAAGTTCCCTAGATATAAGTTATGATAGCAATAGTTGCCAATATATATAGTAGTGCCACTTTTCTCTATAAATATATGTTGTGTGTGTGCGTGTATATATATATATATATGTACATTAGTACATAGTTGTGTATGGTAGCTAGTTGTTTATGCCTCCAATTTTCTGACTCTTTCCTTTTGTTAAATTTGAACTTTGGTGGCGTCTAATTTGGCACGCGAGGGGTTTGGAGGACAGAGTGAAAGGCGAAAACAATGTTATTGATGCAGACAAAGAAGAGTCGTATACGAAGTCTGCATACGGCAATTGCCTTTTCCCACCGTCCAACGCCACAAACAACTGGGACCATATAATATGGTTATATATATATATATGCCGCTCCTATTATATGTATATATGGACTAGTCAATCACTAAATAAATATATACTAACCACTGAATGGGGCGGAATGGGGTGTAAGCGTTGGTACCTGAAAGGTTGAGGTCGAGAGTTTAAATTCTGTGTAGTCCGAGCCTAACCTAGTACTTATGGAATGTTTGCTGAAACCCCTTCCTCGTTTGTTTGTTTTTTTTTTTTCCCTGTATTAAGAAAAAATAAATATATACTACGGTCTCCCTAATTAAGGAAATTCATTATGTGTTCTTTTAATTAGGAAATAGTGCATTTATGAATGTCAAATTGTAGTACCATAATTAAATCGAGTAATGTTTCTTAGGATGATTTCAAATTAGGTGCATTTATGAATATCGAATTATAGTACCATAATGGAATCGATTAATACATTTAACAAGTTATAATCCGACAAATTCAAAGTATTCATTCATATAGTATATTTTCATAACGTGCACGAAAATTTCTATTTTTTTTTTCTGCGGGGAAGAAATACAATTTTATTATTGTTCAAAATGCATTTGGCTTTTTTTTTTTAATAATAAAAATACATTTGACTTTTAGACCTCAAAAACTCGGCTAAATATATGTCTTTGTGTGATTATATACTCGGTAAGAAAAAAATTAAAGAGATGGTTCCAAGGAAGCACAAGAAGAAACAAACAAAAGATCAGAGTTTGACATATTAATAATGAGAACACACTCATTTTTGTTGATTATACATTATTGTATCAATTAACAATCATTTTACCGTTTCAAACATTTTCTTATTGGTTTTTAATTACCCTAGAAGTTAGCTAAGATGCTGTGGAATTTAGTGCTTGTTCATTGTGTTGTCGATAAGTTTGTGTTGTGTAAGCAAATCAAAACATTGTCTTTGTCGATGAAATTTATACCATATCTCTGCCGACTAAATTAATATAATATCTCTGTTGATTTAACAACCCTATGGGTTTTGTACTGTTATAGCATTTTTGTTTGGAGTTTTTCCTTGTTCCTCACTAGATGGATGATTTGTGTAGTTAATTCTAATTCGACTAACCTCTCTTGTCATAAAAAAAATACAAATAAAAATTCCGTCTAATTGTCAAAAGACAAAAAATAAAAAATGGGTTTTAATTTGCACCCAAAAGGCACATTATTTAGTAGTAAAATTACTAATTAGGGCAATTCGATTAAACTTCAAAATTAAAAGAGACCTTTTGTCCTTCCACTCCACAGTGCACCCCAAGGAACTCTCACGGACAGGCCTTCTTAAATCCTTCGTATATAGAACAATTTTATTTATTTATTAAAGAAATATGTTGTTTATCGAAGAGTCTTCAAAAATATCATATGTGCTAAATGTTAATCTATTTTTTTAGAACATAAATTTAATTAACAANGGAAAATAATGATGTGTGAGGAAAAAAAGAACACAATTAAATTAATATAGGTCAAGATCTAAGAAATTGATTGATACAATTGAAATGAAGATCACAAGAGATGGCCATGGAGTGTGAACATAATAAGGGTATTCATGGATTGCCCAATAATAGGATGATAGTTTTCTCATTGTATTTTAGTAGATTTAATTGAGATGTCTACTTTTTGTATTTCTATTATAAATAAAAAATTTAAAAAAAAAGAGAGGAAAGAGGGGTGCCAAAAATGTCACACAGGGAATGTCAATACAATCCCAAAAAATAAATAGATGAAAAAATTATCAAAAATATCTATTGGGTTTAACAGAATACCAAATTTACCTCTCATTTTTCATAAATACAAAAATACCTCTGGGTTTTAGAAATCGGAGGATTACATATACGCCCTAACTTTACATAAAGGTACCCTTTTAATTAATAAAATGACTAACAGAGACAATTTAAGAAAGAAAGAAAGAAAGAAAAAAGGCACCTGACTATCTTCATCTTTTTTTTTTTTAGAATGTTCTCATTCAAAATTCCCTTCCATCTTTTATCTTATTATTTTTAAATTTTTTTTATACATAATTCATCTCCTTCAACTCTAATTTCTTTGATTATAATATCTTTAATATTAAATTAAAGCAGAGGAAGTGAAATTTATTTGCTTTTATACTCAGTTTGCTTTGTTTTATTTTTTATTTTTTCTTCCCAATACCTTGCGTTTCCTTTTCTAGTTTTAATTATTTATTTCTCTCAGAGTTTTTGTTTAACGATTTAATCTTTCCATCCTAAAAATTAAAACTACTAATTTGTCTTAGTTCGTGAATTTGCAAGGAAGAAAGTTTGGGGTATTTTTAACATAGTTTTTTATTTCTTAGTCTGATTTATCTTTATATTTATTTTAGGAGTACCTTAATAATTGTGTGGAGAATAAATATAGCTTCTCTTTAGAAATCGGGTCAAAAGTATCAATTTTATTAAGCAAAAATTTATAAAATAACAAAAATGCCCTTACTAGACTATATCTAAACATTTCTAAACATGCGTCCTCTTTTTTTTCCATAATTTCTACACGAAAAAGGGGTATAGTTTAGTATTGTTATTTTCAGTGATAATTTTTTTTTCTTTATTTATTATTTTTTTTTTTAAGAATTAGAGAGAGTTCTTTTAAAGGGTACAGTTCATAAAGTTATTTTGGGTAATAACGTTTTTCGTTCTTTCATCTTTTTGAAAAAGAATTAGAGGGAGTTCACTCCCGACTACTAAAATGAATCTCAATGACATTAAAGATTTAAATTGAAACATTTTCTCACCATAAAATGAAAAACCCAATAATGTTTAGAAAATATATCTTGTCAAGGCAAATAAGTTTTGGACGAATTTGACAATGAATTATGTATTGGAATAATTTCGGAAGTTTTTTCTTTTTTTTTTTTTTTTTGGTCAAAGTAGTAAATGTGAGGGAAAGGAAATATATATGTATATATAAATATATTTGGAAACATAAACCACATTACAATAGAAATATTAAAGATATGTGAATTTAAATTATCCAATTTATGGGCGGCTATAGGAAGAGATATATAGTATACGTGGTATATACTCAAGTAAAGAATTTTGGGAAAAATATTGTTTGTAGGACATTATCATAAAATATGTACATCAAAATAATGTGATGCATATTGCATAGCAAATGCACTTTTATTTAATATACGACATGAAGATTTTTTTTTTTCCGTTGCCATATGTATAGCAAAACTGGTGCAATATAAATTGTTTTAGATTTATTTGAAGTATTACCTTAAAGAAACCTTTTTTAGGCTTACCCAGAATATCTTCAACATCAAGCTTATGTGTTATATCATTAACATTCTCATCCTTGGTTGGATATGAAATGCACACCAAAATTTGATAGAACTAAGTTAAAGACTAATTGTTTAAAATTTTCTTGTGACATACTTTTGGTACATTCATGAATTGCCATAAAATAAGATATAGAATTATCTCCAATTAGATTCTCAATGTAATTTGACAAGTGAGTTGAATTTGAAATCTAATGCGAAAGGAGCGTAAATATATGTTTGTATGAGTACATCTATATTTATGTATATAAAATAGGTACATTCATACTTTAGAACATAAAGAGAAACAATCAATAAGTGGGAAAATACTAAAAAATAAAGAAATATTTAAACTGATTTATTTAGGGAAGTACTCTAAGGAATCTTTTGAGAGTTTAATTTAAGAATTGTGTTGGATGAAAAGAAATAAAATTGCAAATATTATAAACCAAGTTATTGCAAAATAAATAATGTACCAAATTAGGGGGGCGGAAACTCTTTCAACCCTAAACAATGGAATATTCCCAAATAGGCAACAATCTATGATCGATGACTCGTTTTGATTGAAATTGGGTGGTAAATATAATATAAATTAATATGCTTAATTCGTGTAAGTTTATTGGAAAGGAAATTACATTTACAATCTCGAATTATACCATTTCCTTGTTTCCAAAATCTTTAATTTTTTCCCCTTAAAAAAATTGATAAATTTATTAGGCATGAAATCAATAAAATGAGATGAAAAACTAGTAGTTTCAAAATGTTATTTATTGCATTAAAATTAACAAACGTCTCATCTCATTGACCTTAATTAATGGGGTAGTCAAGCACTGATTTTAATAGTGGGGGAGCCATAGCCCGCTTTAAACGGTCCAAACTCCCCACAAGAAACACCAATCCCCAGCCAGTAAACGTTCTCCTCCATTCCATCATTTCCAACAATAGTACAAACAAAAAAATTAACTCCAACAACAGTTATTATTTCCTATTTTTATTTTAATTTATTTAAGTTACCATATTTATTTACCTAATTAGGTTTAGGAATATGCAATGGTCAATGGCTTGTGGCTTTTCTAACCAAAGAAAGCCGTCCATTGGAATTGATCACACCTTATGGGACACACACCAATAGACTATCCAAATTAGTGAGACATATCTAATAAAGTTATTAGACGTATAATCCTACATCGTATATTTTACTTTGAACACACACCGTACTTTACATGCAATAAATGAGCTGACCAAGAATTATTCGAGACACACACCAATAAACGATCCAAATTAGTGAGACATATCTAGCAAAGTTAATAGACTTATAATCCTGGAATATCTATTCTATTCCGAACACATACCGTATTTTACATACTAATAATTGAGCGTAATTGGTCAGACCCCTCTTTGGCAATTCTTCAGCCTTGTGCATACGTGTCCACGGTATTAGATGTGGGACCCTCTTGCAGCCCCAGTAGTGACATAGGTCGGTCATAAAAGGACGCTCTACGCTCTTCCAAATGGTGTTTCAGTTGAATATGTAAGACTCCAAGTCCTTCGTCAAACCATATCTTTCATTTCCATTTTTTTCATTTCTCAATTTTTTTTCCTTCTTAATTTACTTTAATTACAAATTTTAAAAATCTCACTCCCTAAAAGAGCAAAAAAAGAAAATGCCGTCCCATAAGTTCCAATTTCCAAATCCCTTTTGCCTTTAAATTCTCCTCCTCTCTCCACAACTCCAACCCCCCATCTCTCTCTCTCTCCCACTCTCCTCTGTTTTTTTTTTTTCTTATTCTCCATCTCTGTTATTTTTCTATACCCAAAAACTATGTGCCAATCTTCATCTTCTCCTTCTTCCTTATGCAACTACAATTCAAACCCTCCTAATAAACTCTCTGTTAAACCCCATGAGCCAGATAAATACACCCCTTTGTTACCCAAAAACCCAACATTTTCTCAACCACAGATTCAGAATCCCCAAAAGACCCATTTCTCTCTCGCCGTTTCTGAAGCCAAATGCATAGCCAATATAGCTTTTCCCATGGTCTTAACCGGGATTTTGCTCTACTCTCGGTCACTGATCTCCATGCTTTTTCTGGGTCGACTCGGCGAGTTGGCTCTGGCCGGGGGCTCGCTCGCTATCGGGTTCGCGAACATTACAGGGTACTCTGTTTTATCCGGCCTCGCCATGGGGATGGAACCCATTTGCGGCCAAGCTTTTGGAGCCAAAAGGTTCAAACTCCTTGGCCTCACCTTGCAGAGAACAGTGATTTTGCTCTTGTTGACTTCGATCCCCATAGCCATTTTATGGGCTAATATGAGAAGAATCTTGCTACTTTGTGGTCAACAAGATGACATAGCGACCGAAGCTCAATCCTACATTCTGTTTTCACTTCCGGATCTTATTGCTCAATCGATTTTGCACCCTTTGAGAATCTATCTTAGAACTCAATCCATAACTTTGCCTCTCACTTTCTGTGCCACCTTATCGATTTTTCTCCACATTCCCATTAATTATTTTCTTGTCTCGGTTCTTAATCTTGGGATTAAAGGGGTTGCCTTAAGTGGGGTTTGGACCAATTTTAATCTAGTGGGGTCATTGGTTGTGTACGTTGTGATTTCTCGGGTGTATAAGAAAACATGGCCTGGGATTTCATCGGAGTGTTTTATTGCTTGGAAATCCCTTTTGAATTTAGCAATACCAAGCTGCATTTCGGTTTGTCTTGAGTGGTGGTGGTATGAGTTGATGATTTTGCTATGTGGATTGTTGCTTAATCCCCAAGCAACCGTTGCCTCGATGGGGATTTTGATACAAACGACAGCCTTGATGTACATTTTCCCATCGTCTTTGAGTTTTGGCGTTTCAACAAGGGTTGGTAATGAACTCGGGGCTAATCGCCCCGAAAAGGCGAAACTCGCTGCGGTTGTTGGCCTTTTGTACAGCTCTGTTTTGGGATTCACGGCATTGTTGTTTGCTGTGATGGTGAGGAATGTTTGGGCCAGTATGTTCACTCAAGATGTGGAGATCATAGCTTTGACATCACTGGTTTTGCCCATAATTGGTCTTTGTGAGCTCGGAAACTGCCCCCAAACGACGGGTTGTGGCGTTTTGAGGGGAACGGCTCGGCCTTCTCTTGGAGCGAACATCAACTTGGGTTGTTTTTACCTTGTGGGAATGCCGGTTGCTATTTGGTTGAGCTTTTATGCAGGGTTTGATTTTAAGGGACTCTGGCTCGGTCTCTTAGCCGCGCAGGTCTCGTGTGTGGTGACCATGTTGTTCGTTTTGGCTCGAACCAATTGGGAACTTCAAGCTCAAAGAGCCAAGGAGCTAACCGGGACTATCACAAGTGAAGATGATGATCATGACCAAACCAAAGATGTTGAGAATCTAGAAGAAGAAATAGAAGAAGAGACAAAGGATTCAATATTACATTCTAATGAGTCTGAAAACTCATTAGTGTGATTCATTTTATGGATTCTAGACCTGCATTAACCAAATATGGAAAATGGGGGTCCTATTTCATTTCATTTGATATGATTCTTGATGTAATTTTTTGTTCTTTTTTCGAACTCTCAAAAAAAAATTTTTGTAATTAAAAGGTGAGGGGGATTTGTGAAGGTAGGGACAGGATATGCTTATAGAGCCTTTTGTTTTATTCATTGTTTTTATCTCAGGGAAATAGAAACAAAACTTTTTGTTCCTTATAGCAAACTTTAATCGAAAATAGTCATTTTTCGTCTATATTATGAGTTGTGTACATATTGTTGTCTGTTTTGTTTAGCTCCTCCTTTATTTGACAAAAAAAAAAAAACCACACATCTTTTATTGCATACTGTTTTATTAAAATTTTCCCGCATTACTTCCCCTCGTAAGTTCTTTTTTCCATTTTTTTTCTCAAGCATGTGTGTATAGATGCACATACGTACAAAATTGATTTAGCTATGTAGTCTGAATACAACAAAATAACATCTTGTTTGTCATATGACATATACATTAATCTCTCTCTCTCTCTCTCTCTCTCGAAAATATCTACAGTAACTAACGTATGGGATACTTAGCAATGAATACCTGAATTTGGCATTTATATATCATGTATACTAAGATCATCAACAAACTAACATTATAAGATACATACCATATGGGCTTTGCTCATCCAATACAACTTCTACCTCAACTTGCAAAACTCATTAATTTCAATCACCTTCCCTATCACATATCATGCCTCTTTTAAAATTTATTTTATTATTATTATCTCCATTGGTTTATGAAAAGTTCTCAAAGTTATCCATGTGGCAGTGTCACACAAAATGTTCTAGCTTCCAAAACATTTCATGCATTATGTAATCATCTGATTAAAACTAAGCTTAGACTGTTGATGATCTTGATAGCTGACCTTATTTCGCTAAATAAAATTGAAAAGAAAAAGGGGATAAAGATAAAGAATCTCTAACTATAATATAAGGTTGACTAATTAACTATGGACTAGACCGGTTGTATATATTGTCTTAAAGATTGAAACCGCTTCCTGGTTATTGGACACGTAAGTACGTTACAAAGAAAGAAAATTAAGGGTACAATAAAGTGAATACATTAAGGTTTAGTGGCTGCGCTAGACGCCGCCGAGAAAATTGTTTAGACCTTATCTGAATTCACAAAATTATCTATATTAGCGGTCTGTGCCGGCTTAGCTACATTCCACTTTTGTTTTGTCTTGCAGTCCAATATTAGTTTAAAATACTTGATTAATTAATTAGATTATTAATAACTATAATAATTATATTCTTAGAATAAACGCTTCCTTTAAAAAAAAACAAAGAAAAAAAGAAAAATTCTTAGAACAAACTCTCTCTCTACTAAATTTCGGATCAACGTGAATTGTATGGGATGGCCGAAACCTTTTTAAAAAAAAAAAAAAAAAAGATTTTGGTCCATTTAATGTGCGTAGTCGGATAGTGGCATGCATCACTGTTTTAGAGGCGACAGCTTGCTTTATTTTTGTTTGGTAGAGAGCCTGATTGGATATAAGTAGAGTATTTTTTAATACCCAATTTGTGTGTGTGTATATATATATATATATTTATATTTCGTTATATTTTGTCTTGTAATAAATAAGAATAAGCTATAACATGACAAATTAAGATGATCATAAATTATACCTCTTGAATTAGTAAAGATGTTGATTAACCCTTGTTTCATTAGCTGTCTCTCGTAACATTTTGCCCTCTCCTATTACCTAGAACTTATCAAACTTTTTTTAGATCAATTCTATAATATATATATAGGTGAGTTTTCAATGGGTATTTTTGTTTTTGCTCCATGGATGGATAAGTTTGACTAATTTAGAAATAAACCTACAATAACAAGTCATCTCATTAA
>JXTC01000558.1:84855-136242 GCA_002914845.1 Trema orientale | reverse complement strand
TATATAACAGGATTAGGTAATTCACTTTTTTCTTAGTGGTTACACGTGAATATGAGGGTCGTAAGTTCAAATCTTTCTCTATAAGTCAAAAAATAATATTAATAGTAAATAAATAATTTTTCCTTAATTTTAGTTTTGAATTGCTGAGTCTTTGGGTATACGTACAATCAAGGGTGGAGCCAGAAATTTAATCAAAGGGAACAAAAATTACATGTGTTTCGATTGCCGAAAGGACCGAAGTCAAAATTTGAAGGGTATACTTAAAATTTACAAATTCAGGTGGGGCAAAGACTTATGTAGAGGAGGCAAAGACTAGTTTTTTAAAAAATTTACGTGTTATTTAAAGAAAAAAATATAACATTCAGGGGCAATTGCCCTTACTGGGCTCCATGTGACTCCACTACTGCATGGAATTTGAGAGATTGATGAGTTATATATATATACATACATATAAGTACGGACATTGTTTATTAAATTATGGGGTTTGTGGCACTAAAGGTCCCTGAATCCTTATATTAATGAATATTTGGTCCATGAACTAAATAAATGAAAAGTCTATAAATTAACCAATTAGTGATAATAAGGTCTTTTTGGTTAAAAGTATGAATTTTTAGAAAGAAAATAAGAGGCATTCTCGTATCTTTTAAATTTGTCTACACGTCTATAAGAAGAAAATTTTAATTTAACTATAAGTTATATACCTTTTTTACTTATCTATTTTTTGATAGTATTGACAGTTTTTGACAAAAAAAGACGTTATTGTTAATTACTAATTGGTTAATTCAGAGATTTTTTAGTCATTTTTATTTAATTCAGGGACCAAATGATCACTAATTAAAGAATTCAAGGACTTTAGTGCCACAAACCCTAAATTATAAAGAAGACCCTTTGCTCTCATTCTGGTTCTAAGGAAAGAGAGAAAAACATGTGTAATTTAATCGTCAATGTGGGAACTTGAACACATCCATGCATGCAGAAAGCCACGTGCAAGAACGTACTTGCACGGTAATTAATTGGTAGAACGCACAAGTACTGTATTTTATAAAACAAGCATGTTTTAGAGCTAACGTATATTGGGGTAGCTCGTTTTGCTATTAAATGTCACCCAAATTGATGTTTATATGAACCTTAGAATAGATGGAAATTCATCAACAAAATAATATTCTCAATCTATACATATACAGATATATATATATATATGTCTAAACCAAATTTTCAATACGGCAAGGAACCAAAATCATAAATAACTGTATAATAATGAGACAGTAGGTTCTTAACGCATACTAGTCCATTCCTGTTCTCAATAAGTTGATCATTTGGCATGCTTTTTTTGCTTGATTGATTCTTTTTTTCTATTTTTTAAAGAATAATATAGAGAACCATATGTCTGCTTTTTCCCACCAAGTTTGGGCACCCCATTTATAAACTTTAACTTATAAAATGGATTTTATTGCTATAATATAATCGAAAAAAGATTGTAGATCATGTACATATACGTTAATTAATTATGATGTGTTTATAGCTAGGATGCATCATACTTATCCAGGTGGTGCTGTGAGGCAGAGCAGTATGGGTGCTCATGCATGCATGTTGCCCCTTTGAGGTCAGACATGAGGCATGTTTGGCCGCCCACACCATTTGTGAATTGAAAATATATAAATATATTATATATCATTATCATTATCATAGGAAAAAAAACCCTCTTCAAAGTCAACCAAGTTAAATAAACTATTATTTTTGGCTGAATAGTGGTAGTAATGGTCTCAAATATTATTTAATCTAAGACAAATTAAAGGGTGGTTTGAACTTTGACCATCTTTTTAATAAATAAAATCATGATAATTATTATTCCTTTCATTGGTGTGGTTTTGTTTTCATGCAACGTCCAATATACACAACTTTTACACTATCATTAATTAACACGGACGATTTTCTTTTTTGTATATAATATTTTTAAAATAACAATAATTAGGCAAATAAGTCAAATTTTCTTCCATCATTAACATTACAGACAATATTGGGTATTTTTAATTATAGAAAACATCTAAGTGTTTTTTTTTAATTGGCTTTCTTTGTTTGTTTTTGTTTCCCATCATTAACACAAAAAGACAATATATTTGCTGAATTAGTAGCATTTAATATTTGTTGAGGGCTGAATCGGCCGATAGATGCTATAAGAATGAGATTATGTGGCTCTTAGCTGTCCATAAATATCTTTAAAGTTTTGATATCTCGATCTCTATGTGATATCGTCCCTTCTATATATATATATAAATCCGAATACTACACCTTCAAATAATAGTTAATTAATACTACAAAACACAAGCCCAAAAAGGATATAGTGATATTTTCTTAATGGAAAATAAAACTTTTCACTAATATATTTTTTTCAACTTATAAACGTAAATAGGATAGACTATAGAAAGCCTTTTTTTTTGGGGGGGGGGGGGGGGTGGGATGTAAGCACACATGGGATTTAAATAAATTATGTGAAATTCAATGATGGAGAGATACAAGAAATCAGAAAACATACTCCTAAGAGTGGTCGAAATGGCAAAACGCTCTATTTTGAGGCTTTCTCTCACTTAGAGAGAGTGAGATCAAAGGTTCGAGCCCTAAGTCACCCTTGGGAGCCCAACCGTTCTGAGAAGTGACCCACCACCGGAATCTCATCTGTCTTTTTTATTATTAAAAAAAAAAATCAGAAAACATTTACTTCTTGCGGATTTTGGGGTTAGCTATTTTAGAGTATACGAGATTAGATTACATATTTCACAAATGGAGAAAGTCAACTTTTGCTATGATTGTTTGATACTCTGACACAAAAAAATGTGACAAGTTAATTAAACTAAGGTTAGACATGAGTTTTCTTATTCAAAGCATATACCCGAAAATATATATATTTCTGGCTTACAGTCATAGCACTACTTAAGCATGTATGATGTATCCATGACAAGAGCAGTTTGTTTGTAGGTTTAAAGTTCTTTTTCTAATTCTTACAAATTTGAAAGAAAAATCACATGGGATTTTCTTACGATTGCCGGCTAACGTCGAACTATATATATATATTATATCCAAATAATTAGAAGTATTACGAAACATGAAGTGCATGGTTGCGTTTCTAGATAAGACTCCTTAGTTCCAAGAGCCAATTATATGCAAGTTTGAATCGTTAAATTGAACATGCGTTATGTATGTTTAAAATAGAAATCTCTCGATAGATACATATATTATATATATATATATATATATATATATATATATACACGTCCATCAAAAAGTGCCTCTCTTTTGAAAAATGATAATGATGCCAAAAAAAGGACACTTGATTTGTTCGTTCGTGATTGGCGAGTAATCCTAGGAGGACTAACAAAACTCGGATACCAAATTCACAAGTATCTCTTTTATGTCTTACTAGTCTTATTTTCACAAACAACTGAGGACATTTCAATGCTAGGAGTATATTTTTTCTTTTTCTTTTTAGCATTTAATTTCTTTGTGGAAATAGTACGTCGGTTTATTATTACGAATATTCAACAAAACAATAATTTTAACAATAATTTTAAACATTTTTCCTAAAAGGAATAAGAAAATACAACTGGGGGGGAAAAAAAAAATTGGGCCATAGCCCAAAAAATCAGCTGAAGCACACGTTGAGATGGCCCCTTGGCCCCTTGTTCCAACATTTCCATAACATCAGCATGCACGAATGGCCTAATGACAGCTCCGATTCAAACCTAACAAACCCTATTAGGCTGGACTTACATGACAGACAGGCCCACTCAACAAAGGCATTTCCCCTTTGTTTTTTTCTTCTTTTTTTTTGAAAAGTAACAAAGTCATTTCTGAGAAGCCGTAACTAGGGTTGGATTGGATAGAGAAGGGGGAAAAAGGACATGGGTATGACTAATTTGGCCAAAATGACTCTTTTATGATTTTTTTTTTTTTAAATAAAACTTAGAGGAGTGTTTTGACATGTAGTCAAAAGTTTATTAACCGGGCCTTTTAGCTGAAAAGATTCATAAAAGAAGTCATTCTCAAAATTATGTCAAAGTAGCAAATCCCAACTTCCCAACGCCTACTGTCTCTTGGTATGACACAAATGGGATCCATCTCCACCATATATATGTATTATGCTGCATACGTTAGTCCCATTAGTCCTTTTTGTCACGACCCAAATCATAGGTCAGTGGCAGAAAGGGAATTTCAAAAGTGGAAATTCAAAAAATATTTTTAAAAAATTTATAAAAATAATTTTAAAAGTAAATTCTCACAGTATTATGATCATTATTAGACATAGATTATTAATAAAATTTATTTAAATAAACCAATCATCATTGTCATCAGTCTCACAATCCAGCGCAATAATTATACAGACTGAGTTCATAAAACGGGCCCTTAAGTTTTATAACAAGCCAACTAAATAAACAGAAATATTTTACATAGTTACCAATTCCCAATAAGGTAACTAGCTCCTCACTATTCTGCTCCCGAGTCTCCAGAATCACACCAAGCACTACTTAAGAGGGGAAAAGTAAGGGGTGAGTATTCACATACTCAGTAGGAATTCAATTACCTTTTTTTTTTAATGGATGCAATTTCTCAAATTTGTATGGTTAGTACCTTTAAATTTATTTATAAATCAAGTTTATAAATTATTGGTATCCAGAATAATCACATATTCAAAACTAAATCCAAAACTACATCATTGTACATATCATACATCAACAAGTAAATAAGTGAGCCCTCATCCTCCCATCACGGCCCTGTAATACCTCTGTAGCAGAGGTACCCAGCGTCCTGACACTGCCCATAGGCATATCAGTAAAAACTTGCGCAGGAACCTAGGTCTCTCGTCTAGCGCTGCAGCAACTTACCAGTGATCTAAAATACCACGATACTATAATAGAACTCAAGTGTGTGATCCTATGGTATGTACAACATATAACAGTTCATAACAACTATGCATTCATTGATCAAATCATGCTTTAAAAATCCAACTTGGCATTATCCTGGGATTTACTGTAACATGGGCGTACACTGCTGTTTTACTCCATAATCACAATATAAAAATATGTATAATAATCCACACAGTCCAATCCCAGTATAATCCAATAATTAACAACAATTTCTTAAATCATCGTAAAATTACGATTTTTCATAAATAAATTTTAATGCAATTAAAATTCAAAACAGATATAAAATCAGGTAATCGAATCCCTACCTTGATATGGTAGTAATACCAGGCTAATGACGCTCGAAGTATCCCCCGTTGGTCATTCGCGTGTTCGAACAACAATTTCCGGATTCTGGTAAGTCCACTTGAAAAAGTGATTTTTTCGCCGGAGCCTCAAATGGAGAAACGGAGATCACCACTAAATTCAGAGTACCCAAAAATGCTAGGTTAGATATATACCTTAAAAAAATGGGTCTCGGTGCGGGATCGGCCTATGGCACGTAAAACGGTACAATTAAATTCCAATTTTCATTCTACTTCGAAACATAGTGGTATTTTATATCAAAATTCATCTCTCGACCTCACTGAGTCCAAATTCGAAGTCAGGAATTCAGTTTCGAGGTCCCGAGCATTAATTAAGCTCAAAAATCTGAAAATTACAATAATATCACTTTTTGTAAATATTTAGAAAAAAGTCTTCTTTTTCTAATTAAAATTTACCGTATTTTCAGACATCATTTTTACTTCTACTAACCGTAATTATTATGATTTTTAACCCTCTTTCACCTTATATATTTACCTTAGGTAAATAAATTACTTAATCAAAATAATTACGTAAATATCACTTTTTACAAAGTTGGTAAAAAGGTAAAAGTGGTAAAAATCTTACCGGCAATGAATTGAGCTGTGAAACCACTTGGAGGAGGTCGGCGATGGCGAGAGAAGCTTCCACGTGCCGGCAGTGAGGTGGTCGGAGATTGGACAATGAAAATCTTGCCCAAAAACGCCGTCGAAGGCGTGATTTTCAGAGAAGCAGATTTCGGCCACCGGAGCTCTGTTTCCGGCGTGGCTAGTCGCATTTTGCTCGTCTCTCTCCAATGAACAGGGTGGGATGGCACGTTGGGCTGGCGGCAGAGCTCTACAGTTCCGGGTGTCTTTTGGTGTTTTCGGAGACCAAACATGAAGAAGAAAGGAAATATGAGGCCCTTTTATGCAATTTTTAACATTGTAGCATCTGATTTTTAAATTCTAGATATTTTCATTATTTTATTCCAAAAATTATTTATTTACAACAATGTCATTTGCTTTAAAAAGTCTCTTTTACCCCTACATTTTACTAGATTTTACACTTTTCCCGCTAGACATTTGGATGAGACTTTGAACATAGTGTGCAGGTTAATTCCCCACCACCACCATAGATCACTCACAATAACAACATCTACTCATACATGATTAGGAGTTAATGAAACCTTTCAGAGGAATCTTTCACAAAATTATCGACTAATAATATTAATGACGAGAATGAACGGTTCAATATTAGACCGTGATATTTAATTCGTAAAATACAGTGTTGTAGTCACATCCTAAAAGGGAACTGACTATCTCTAATGGCCCCATTACGTTTGCCTTTACAAAAAAATTCTCTATTTTCTTATTGTTATTTTTTTACCTTCATGGGTGGGAAAGAATAAAAATGAGGTTTAACCGCAGTAGGCTTGGCTAAAATGTAAATCTCAATTTAGTTTCGATANGAGGTTTAATCACAGCGGACCGTAATGAACTCTTAAAATTAATGCTTAGTATAAACAACTGTTCATAATGTAAGCAGTTCATCCAATGGACTTCCAAGGGAGCAAAAAGAAGAGGCAAATGCATTTTTATGTTTAGAAGAAAATACATTGTATACCCCCAGAAAGTGAATTTATTTTTGATGTACAACCAAATCACATTTTAAAATTGGTTTATAGATCCTATCAGCATCTTGTTTGTCTTAACCAATGGCGTGTGTACGTGATTGCAGAACTAACTAATTATAGATGCATGCATTTTGGTTTCATTAATTGTTTACTTTGACATATAATTTTGACAAGAAGTTTTGTCTTTTCAGCTAAATTGGCCTCATTACACGAGTTATGAATTTCTTTGTAGATTCCATTAGGCTTTGTTTGGGAGTTGAATTTTTGGAGGGGAAAAAAAAATTTCAACGGTTTTTATTTTCTCTTGTTTGAATTGAAACAAAAAATGATAAAAAAATTTTCAAAAAAAGTGAGAGTTTAATTTGATGTTATTTTTTAATATATAGAGTTTTGATACACTAATCTGTAAAATTAAAAATGTCAAAATAAAATTCTATAAATTTTTAATAAACGTATTTTTCTCTTTTTTTCTTCTATGATTTTTTTCTTAAAATTTTTTTCCCTCCAAAATTCAAGTTCTAAACGGAGCCGTAGGGAGTTGGTTTTTTTGATCATCAAGGCATTGAGATATAGATACATACGTACATGCTTTGATGATTTTAAGGTATAGTACTTGCGCAAAAGGGATGTATGGTATAAAAATAACCAGCAAGAGTTGGAGACTAAGACATTGGCCAAAACTATTTATTACCCTTTTCATTAATAAGACATTGGCATCCCAATCGTTACCAGCAAGAGTTGTAACCTCTTCTTGTTTATGGTGGTGGTGGAGAAATTAACATTTATTCCTGTTCTTTACTTCCGCACTGAAAAAACATATTTAAAAATAATAACAAAATTTCTGGATTTATGGTTTGATGTTGAGCACAAAATTCTAGGGCTGAGTACTGGTTGGGTTGGACGGATTAAACAACCTGTCCAACCTATCTAATCAATTTCCGTTTGTATTTTTATTTCTCGAAACTTGCGATAATTTTAAAATTTTAAATTTGTAACCCAATCAATAACCAGGTTTATAAGTATAATTTTAGTGTTATTTTACTACTTTTCCCTAATTTTTTGACTTTTATATAATATATATTTAAAATTAAATTAAAATATTAAGAATAAATATCATTCAGTCAGGTTTGGTTATATTGGGTGGATTGTCAAAACTGTCCAATCCAACCATTATAACTTCGGATTGGCATTTATTAACCCAATTTTATCTCGAGTTATATTTTAATCAGGTTGGTCGGGTTATTTGAGTTAAAGAGTTTTCCACACACCCCTACAAAATTCTGCTTAAGAATCCATTTGCTTGAACGGGTTCATGCAATCTTTCAAAGGCAACTTCTAAAGAAAACGAACTTGTGTTGTTGGTAGCTAGACTATTTAACAGATTTTCGGTGAGAGTTGTGCCTCTGCTTTTTGCTGATTGTTTAAACACAAATATGTATAAGACCAAGAAAAGAGAAGAGAGATAGATTATGAATTATGATACGAAAATATCATCTATCCTATGAGTTTAAAATGTTTCATAATGAATCCTATTCAATGCACACAATTCCAATTGAACTAAAAAAACTTGTTTAAAAAAAAATGGAGTACAGCCTACAGAAGGAAAAAAAAATGCTTCAACTAGATCATAACAAAACTACAAAAACTATAGGAAATCCAAAAATAATTGTGCTTAGTTGAAATTGAAACTGAGAATTGAACTCTTGTCCTTTCAACATTGAAGTCCGATGAAATTTCCTTATGCAATGTAATTAAATTAAGAACCTGCCTGCAATACAATGTGGCCTTGGTGTTTCAGAAAGATACAAAATATGTGACCAGATTATCAATTATGCATGCATTTTATTCAACTGAAATGCAGTAGACTACTTTAGCTTGAATTAATAATATTACGAACGGCAGAATATGAAAGTAAAAACAAAAAACGAAGCTCGATCAACTCACCTTACTACTGACTACTGCTTATGATGAATTCGAAACTATCTTTGGCTTTGTCCTACGAATTTCATTATCAATATTTGTGCTGTTACAAGCATCAGTTGAACTGATTGTTCTTGTTGCAATGCTCTTTTGGTCCTTGTCTTATTTGTTTTCCAAAATATCTTCAACCTTTCCTGATGCCAAATCAAGATTTCTTGAACCCCCTTTTCTCTTCCTTGTCAGTTCTTCTCCATAGTCATAGTCATCATTTTCCATCCTATCTTGAGCAGATTTCTGCCACCTCCACAATATGTATTGAGGTGGTATTTCATAGATTCCCCTTGCATTAAGTACCTTCAAAGCATGAGAACGTAAGATTCCCATTGATTCAAATTTTGCGCACATGCACGTAACTTCATTCTTCTTTTCTTATATCGAAAGTCACTGCTGCAACGCCTGCTTCGCAACTTCCGGATGCTATAACAATCAAGAAAATAGAAATGTTCTCACAAGTAGCACGCTTTTCTCCTAGTTATTTTCCAATCAGAACTGTCAAGCAATTCATCTTTGAACTTCTCTAGAATTGTGAATATAACCCTGCTTCTCCCGCTATACCTCTTCTTAATATTGCAAACTGGCTCTAGTTCCTCCTCGCACAGACAATCTTCCTGCATTTCTTCTAAACGCCTTTGCTCTGTCACTTTAATCTAGTGTTCAACAAAATTTGGTAGCCTCATGGTCATGATCTCATCACTTGTCATGTTTCGAAAAGAATATTATGATTACCGTCCGCGCTAGCTAAAATCGATGGAATCCCAGCAGAAAATGTCTTCCTGTAAGGCCAATCGCTAGCAAGTACAAAATGTGTTTTTGGAAATACTAGCAGGATTGCACAATGTAGGCATAGCTTCAGATTCATCAGTAGCATGTAATAGGTTCTCTAAAACCATGACCAATTGTTTTCATAAAGGTTTTCAGCAACCAAACGAATGAGTCCTTTGTTTCGTCGCGCAAGAAACCGCAGTCAAATAAGACACATTGCTGATGGTGGTTAACTCCCCAAAATGGTACACAGATTATATGGTTGTGTCTTTCCAATCGAAGTGTCGTACGTGTCCAAAACAAGAACATCCCCAAAATGTTCATAGTCAATCTTTGCCCTTCTATCACTCCAAAAGCAGTTACTAGTTATTTGATTCTGAGCATCATATTGGAACTTGTAGAAGAATGATGGTTCTTCATTTTGAATATGTTCCAAGTAATCTCTTAAGCTCTGAAGCTCTTCGGAACCAATATCGACATAGTTTGCATTGCCACCTTCTTGTTCCCATTAATGTAGAATATTCCTTATCATGTTTCATGATCACTCTTAGAAGGTGATGATGATGATGATATCTCATCTTTCTAATTCTCTGATGAATCAGAAGGGTGTTCAGTATTCGAATTGACGCCGTATTGCTGTATCGGAAAAAAAAAAATTAAAAAGAAGAAAAAAAGAAGAAACAAGAGACATATTACAATATATCAACATGACAGCATATTAAAATACACCAGCTTCAGGTCGCGCGTAAATAAACCACATAAACTTGATCAACGGCCATGGTTAATTCATATTGAGTAATGACATTGATGTTAAAATGGCTGAGTTTTTCGTGGATACAAAAATACAAGTGTTATGCATATAAATGTTGAACTCTATAACTATTATTTTTCATCATAGAATAGCAATAACTAGAGGAGATGAACATTTCTCGATGTAATATTCGTAAAAAGGAACCAGTGTTTGAAACCATAGATAGAAAAAAATGAGTCAATGTGTATTCAAGCAGAAAATTGTGGTTTTAGGACATGCGCTTGTTAATACTTGATAATAAGGCAACGCCGTATTCCTTATATATAGTTTACTTTCTATACATCAATATAGGCATTTGTTTTCACTCAATATATATATCGTTTGTTTTACTAAAAAAAAAAAAAAATCATCTCGTATAAATTAGTTATTTGGGACTACATAGAAAACAAAGTAGAAAGAAACCCTTAACAACAATTATTCAAGACGAAGTGGGTTGGCTCAAGTGGTAAGAGTACCCACTACTTGGGATCTCGGTCTTAGGTTCGAGTCACACCGGAGGTAGACGTGAAAACCTATGATCCTTAATAGGGTGGTGTGGGTATTGGATAGTAATAGATATGTATTTTCGAGTCACACCTGGGGTAGGCGTGAAAACCTATGATCATTAATAGGGTTGTATGGGGATTGGTAGTAATGGTTATATATTTTCCTTTATTTTGTAATAAACGGAGGTCATTAGTTAAGCCTCACTTTTTCTTTAAAAAAAAAACAGCAATTATTCAAAAAAAAAAAAAAACCTAATCTCAAATCTCAACAATTGAATATTGCAAAACATGACATGAGGAAACTGATAACAATTGGAGATATAGATATATATAGGTTCCCAATCTAATGTGTATTTTTTTTGCCTATTTTTTTAATTGTTGGATCATTATTTAACGATTACTATAATTTGAGTATTTGAAAAAAAAAATTTAATGAGTAAGTTTTACTCATGAATTAGATATCATTTAAGCAAGGCATTTAGTGAATTCTCGGGATTTTTTGGTTTTTATTTGTATTTTTAATGTTTTGATTGTAGGTTAAATAATTTTGGTATACTTGGTGGTATTTGGAGAAAATAGCATGATTTATAATAAATTGGAAAGAAAAGGGAGTACTTTGGCGCTTGTCATTAGTGCTAGAGCACTAATTAAAAGACTCAAAATACGCTGAAGTTAGCGAGGACCAGAGGAAGTGGCCCCTCGGCACCGTGTAGGAAGTGCTCTGGCGCTAATTCGGATAAAGAAAAAAAAAGATAGCGAGAGTGGCATCCCGACGCCATACAACTAGCGCCCCAGTGCCACTTTGCGAGAATTTTTATAATCATCATCTTAAGATGTCTTTTGACCTAGTTTTTGTGGTGGCTGTCTCTTAGCTTATAAATAGGTCTTTTCTAGACTTAATTGGAATATTCTTAAGTCAAAGACAACTCAGAAAACAGGAGAGAAAAAGAGAGTGAAGGATTGAAAGTGGATTGAGCGGTGATTCAGAGACGAAGATCATTGATTCTACTTCAAGTTTATTTTATTTTTCTTTTCTTTTATCTTCTATGTCTAGAACCATGTTTAGAGTTTGTTTTCTCTTTACAATGAACTAATTTTATTTTCTACGGTTACGATGTAGTCGAATTATGATATATTTATTTATTTCAATTCTAATTCAAGTTTATGTTTATTTCTCATTCTATGCTAATTATGTTAATCTATGCTTAATACTTGTAAGGGTTTGGCCAACTTTTGCATAAAATTAGAGGTTTAATCTAAGATCTGAAAAAGGATGATTGAATTTGTCGTGATTATTATGACATGAGATTATCATAGGATAAAAATATCTATAAAACTTATACAGTAATATGAATTTCTTGTACTTAATGAATTTCGATAGATTTATAGTTTACACGGAGATGTTGGAATATGTTTACTAAGACATGCTGATTATGTCACGACCTAAAACCTAAGGCCGTGACTTTTGATAATTTTGAGTGTAAATTAATATAAATAAATAATTTTACAAGATTAGGAGAAAACCAAGTACTTGAGTTTGTCATTTTAGTCCTCAAATCATTAGAAATTCTATATTAAAATGGGTTCCTTTTTAGTTTAATTTATAAAAATAGATACACCAGTTTAGTAAAAAAAAACATAGTTAAGTTATACAAATCTTGGTTTACTAGCACTATAGTTTTGAATTACTGAATCTTTCAATGCTTGAATCTAAACGTCTAAAATTTAACTTACAAAGTTTGCCAAAATTCTAAGTACTTAAAACTTTAAGTATTTGCTCCTTAAGAACCATAGTGTCCCATTTTTAAACCAAATCCTCAAATAGTAGAAAATACATCCTCATACATTCACTTAGCATAAACAACAAACCTGGCTAAATAGTTAGGAATGAAAAAGAATAGGACAAGTTATAAGGACCAACTGAAGAGAAATAGGAATAAAACTGCAACGTAAGCCAATCGACTTGCCTGGCCATCGAGACAACTAACTTGAATGAACAACTACCTGAAAGGGGGAAAAATAGAAAGGGTGAGCTCGAAAGCTCAGTAGGAAAGCTGTTACCTCATTTAAAAAAAATTTTAGTGATAGAAAGCCCTTGCATGGTTAGTTTAATCCAAATTATCTTTGCAAAACCACATATGCATATATTCATAAAAATATCCAAAACCGACAGTCCATATACACATACATACATATATAGGTGTACAAAAAGAATAATATCTCAAAACCAATCAGTCCACAAATACATGATACAAATCCACTCATACCCATGAGTTCACAATTTTTCATCCATGGAAACTAGGGTATTGGCACTACGTGTGCCATCAGCCTGCCTGACACCTAGCCCATAACCGGAGGGGACACCCGTGTGTCGCCTACCAAACCTGAGGGGCAACCGCATTGCCTACGCCTGCCAAATGGAGAGGTAATTAGAAGAAATATCCCGCGCGGGTTCACGGACTCTGCACCGTCGGTGGGGCGCGCAGCGCCACACTGTAAAAACCCTATGATGCTAACTTGGTACTCATGTGTGATCGTATGATACGTGTACTTTGAACTGATATGTAAAAGTAGCATGCAGTAGTTTAATGCTCTGGTTTTTAAATAAAATAGTTAATTATAATTTACAGAAAAATGGGCGGCACAACGACCTTATTTTAACATATCCAAAAATAACCTGCACTTAGAAAAAATCCCAGAGCAATCCAGTATATATAAATTATACCATTCAATTCCATCACAGATATCTAAAAATTCTAAAATCACATTTGTTCTCATATGTTGCAGAAAATAAGTTTTATTCAAAACGACATAAAAGAGAGGTAACTGAATCCCTACCTCACTACAATAGTGATATCACGCTATTGGACGCTCCAGGTGCCGTTGGACAATCGTTCGGAGGGTCAGGAACTAATTCCACGCCCTCGATCGCTCACTTAGGAAAAATCAACTTCTCAACGGAGTTTCAAATCAATGAGTGGACCTCTTCATTGAATTCCTAATGTCCAAAATAGCTAAGTTAGACATATGACTCGACTAATTCAGGTCTGGGCCGACACTGGACCGGTGACATACAAAACTAGACAAAATCTAAGCTGTTAGATATTGATTTTCGTACCGGTTACTAAATATAGTCAATATATATATCAAATTTCTCCATTTTCCGAGTCCAATCCAAAAATGACAATAAAAATGAAATCTAACGGTCAGATCGAAAAATAAAATTCAAAACTCAAAATACCCTAAAATGGCGACTTTTATTCTGGACAAAATAGGATCGTAAAATATATACCTTGATGATCTTTGCGACGATACGAATCCAATGGGACTGGTTTGAGGTCAAACGGTAGCCGAAATCGTTGCCGGTGACAAAAACTCCTCTGCGGCTACTTTTCTTCTCCGGCGACGGTGGGCTTCTCCGGCGGCTTATGGTGGTCGGCGTTGGCTCAGGTGCGGTGCAGGGAAGCTCCGCCGGTGGTCCCTGCAGCTGAACGGCAGCTTGCGAGCTTCGGCCCCTCCTAGGTGGTGTGCGGCCGAGAGAGAGCAGAGACGAGGGAGGGAGAGATCGGGAGGGGGGGAACAGAGGAGAGAGAAAGAAACTTAAATATATATATAATTTAATTATTATTTTTTTTTTGAAAAAGAATCTGATCAAATGACCATTTTGCCCCCCTTAGAAAACTGGGTTTTTACATATTAATTCTTGAAAAAGATTGATAGAAGAATTAGAGAGATTAGCTATTAGCATAGAGAATGAGCATAAATTGATTGGATTGATAGGTTCAGACAGATTAATCTAGGTGAAATTAAAACCCTAAGTTTTTAATCATTGAAAGTTTTCTTGAGTTATTTATAAGCTTGATTTCATTTATTTAATTTTTTTTAATAGTCACATTTACGGTTGTTCAAATAAAATTTAAAATTAATATAATTCGGTAATTGGCAATACAAGTATCTGTGGACGATACTTTATTATTCTATACTACTTGTTCGGTGACGTGTATTTGCGTTTAATAAATTCTACAACAATAATAAAAATAAATACTTTTCTTTTTCTTCACCTTTTATCATGAAAAGATATGCGTGATGATTTTTAATTGGGCAAAAGAAAATCTATAGATAAGTTAAAAAAAAACCTACTGGATTAGTGCATATATATATATATATATATAGACGCATATGTGTACCTTCTCTTGACATATTGATCTTCCTTGACCTTAACATCCTAAGGAATTGGTTCCTTTCATCTTCGATTTTGAATTCACCACTCTCTACTCTAGACCTTAACGAATAGCACTGAGTATCTATCCTTTTATATATATGAACACGGAAAACCCGGCCTATAGCTTCTAAAGGAAGCTCGTCTTTTATTTTTTTCCTCTTCAAGCTTCCCGTGTAAGATAATAAATCTAATAAAAATCCGAAATATCTTACTCGGGAAGCTTTTTTTAAAACAATAAAATAAAAAAATAAATAAAAACAGAAGGCTTCCTTTATAAGCTATAGGTTTTCTTTCATATGTATTAAATTAGGACAGATACCGTTAGGCTTAGAGTAGAGAGTGGTTATTTTGAAGATGAAAGGAGCCAATTCCTTAGGATATTAAGATCAAGGAAGATCAATACGTCGAGAGAAGGTACATATATGCGTCCATATATATATATATATGTATGTATGTATATTATACACATATCTCTCCGATTGCTATCAGTTTCTTCATGTTCTGCAATATCCAATAGTTTTAAATTAGTCTATTAGACTTGAGATGATGAATGACTAGATGTTTTAAGGGTTTTTTTGTTTTTTTTTTTCACTTTGAATAATTGCTGTTAAGGGTTTCTTTCTACTTTGTTTTATGGTTCAGAAATAAAATCGTTCAGGAGAGATTATAAAAGTTTATATGTATTTCATGTACGGATAGATTTGTACCCCTTTCCTAAGTTGTCTTAAAACTAATTTCTACGAGATACCTTATTTTTTTTCCCAGTAAAACAAACGATATATTTTTTTGGGGGGAGTGAACAAATTATTATATATATTGATGTTTAAAAAGTAAACTATAAGGGAATGAGCCAGTGACAGTTCTTCTTATTATTTAGTATTAACCATCGCATGAAAACAATCACAATTTTCTGTTTGAATAATACGTCGGGAAGCTCTGTTTTTTTTTTCTTTTTTTCTTTTTTTTTTTTCCTTAAAGCTTCCTTTAGAAGCTATAGGTATTGATCATATGCATAAAAGGACAGATGCACGATAAGGTTTAGAGTAAAGAGTGGTTATTTTGAAGATGAAAGGAGCCAATTCGTTAGGATGTCAAGATCGAGGAAGATCAATACGTCGAGAGAAGGTACAAATGTGTCTCATATATATATGTATATATTATACACATATCTCTCCGATTGTTATCAGTTTCTTCATGTTCTGCAATATCCAATAGTTATAAATTAATCTTGTTTAGACTTGAGATGATGAATGACTAGATGTTTGAAGTGGTTTTTTTTTTTTTCACTTCTTGAATAATTGCTGTTAAGGGTTTCTTTCAACTTTATTTTCTGGTTCAGAAAATGAGAAATTAATTCGTTCAGGAGAGATTATAAAAGTTTAAATATATATTTCATGTACGGATGGATTAATTTGTGCCCCTTTTCTAAGTAGTCCTAAAACTAATTTCCACATGATACTTTTTTTCCCAGTAAAACAAACGCTATATTCATATAAATATATATATATATATTTGGAGTGAAAAAATTATTATATTGATGTTTGAAAAGTAAACTATAAGGCCTTCAAAATGAAAAAGTAAACTATAAGGAATGCGCCGTTGCCAGTTCCTCTTATTATTAAGTATTAACCATCGCATGAAAACAATCACAATTTTCTGCTTGAATAATTCACACTGACTCATTTTTTTATATCTATTGTCTCAAGCATCGGTACTTTTTATTTATATTGCATTTAGCAATTTCATCTCCACTTGTTATGGCTCTTCTATGATGAACAAATATTTATACAGTTCAACATTTTTATATATAAAACTTGTATTTTCGTATCAATGAATCTCAGCCATTTTAATATCAGTCATTAATTTTAGGTTTCTTAATATACTACCATTATCATTTATTAACCATGGCCGTTGATCAAGATTCTCCTGAAGTCGTGTATATATTTTAATGTGCTGTCTTGTTGTTGATATATTGTAATATATCTCTTGTTTCTTCTTTTCTTCTTCTTTTTAATTGAACTTTCTTTCTTTTGATACAGCAGTACAGCTTTGACAATTCAAGTACTGAATACCCTTCTGATTCATCAGAGGATTCCAAAGATGAGATATCGTCGTCATCGTCATCATCATCGTCGTCGTCTTTTAAGAGTGATCATGAAATAGAGAAGGAATATTATTCTACATTAATGGGAAAACAAGAAGGTGGCAATGCAAACTACATCGATATAGGTTCCGAAGATTTGCAGAGCTCAAGGGATTACTTGGAACATGTTCGAAAAGAAGATCCATCATTCTTCTACAAGTTCCAATATGATGCTCAGAATCAAAAAATAACTAGTAATTGCTTTTGGAGTGATAGAAGATCAAAGATCGACTTTGACTATTTTGGGGATGTTCTTGTTTTGGACACGACACTTCGATTGGAAAGACATGACAACATAATCTGTGCAGCATTTTGGGGACTTAACCACCACCAGCAGTGTGTCTCATTTGGCTGCGGTTTCTTGCGCGATGAAACGGAGGACTCATTCGTTTGGTTGCTGAAAACCTTTAGGAAAACAATTGGTCACGGTGGAGGAGGACCTAAAACATTTTATACCACTGATGAGTCTGTAGCAATGACTAGGGCCAACAAGGTTTCACTTCCAAAGACAGATTATGTTCTTGCTATGTTTGCCACTGATTGGTTTTGTAAAGAGAGATTTTCTGCTGGGATAACATCAATTTTCGCTGACGCGGATGGTAATTATCATAATATCCTATTTCGAAACGTGACAAGTGATGAGATCGCGATCATGAAGCCACCAAACTTTGTTGAACACTGCATTAAAGAGACAGAGCAAAGGCGTTTAGAAGAAATGCGAGAAGATTCTGCGTGCGAGGAACTAGAGCCAGTTGCAGTATTAAGAAGAGGTGTAGCGGGACTAGCAGGGGTATTTTACACGCGCACAATTCTGGAGAAGTTCAAAGATGAGTTGCTTGACAGTTTTGGTTGGAAAATAACTAGAGAAATCCCCGGCACTTCTGAGAATACTACTTCTACCTTCTTGTTAGTATCAGGAAGTTCCGGAGCAGCGGTTGCAGCGGTGACTTTTGATAGAAGTAAAGAAGAGGTTAGTTGCATGTGCGCAAAATTTGAATCAATGGGAATCTTATGTTCTCATGCCTTGAAGATACTTAACACAAGTGGAGTCTATACAATACCACGTCAATACGTATCGAGGAGGTGGAAGAAATCTGCTAAAGATAGGCTGGAAATTGATGGCTATGAACATAGAGAAGAGATCATGACAAGGAAGCGAAAAGGGGGTTCAAGAAATTCTGATTTTGCAATATCAGAAGAAGTCGAAGATTTTCGGAAAACTAAAGACATGGACCAAAAGAGCATTACAACAAGTTCATCTGATACTAATAATAATAATAAGCAACATGATGCTTGTGGCAGCACACATATTGTTAATGAACTTAGCAGGAAAAAGCAGAAGATAGTTTTGAATTCGTCATAAGCAGAAATCAGTAGCAAGGTGAGTACTTGAATCAAATGCGTGCATAGTTTATAATTTGGTTTGTATCTTTGTATAAATCTGAATCACTAAGGCCACATGGTTTTGCAGGCATGCGCTTTTAATTATCTTGCATAAAGCAACTTCATCAATCTTGGATGTTGAAAGACAAGACTGCAATGCTTCAGTTCCTGTTTCATCTCTGAATAATTATTTTTGGATTTCCTATGGCTTCTTCCCTTTTTTTTTTTTATGAGTTAGTTGAACTCCTTTTTTCTTTTGTAGGCTACTCTCTCTTTTTGGTTTTACAAGTTTTTAATATGACTGAAAATACTTTTACTCTGGTGAAGAGATAGTATCAGTCTTTATATAGATATGCAAAACCTTCAGATTCTAAAGCAAGCCTTGATCTTATTTTTACTTTTCCGAGTAAGATATTTCGGATTTTTATGAAATTTCTTATTTCGAATTTATCTTTCTTTTTTATAATGAAAGGAGGATATGGGGAGTTCTATTATAGGAGGAGCAAAATCCTTCCTACTGTAGGAGCATTGTTTTAACCGTCAGATTAAAATTGTGAGGTCTTTATCAATTAATTTATCTTAGGAATACATATACACAACTATGAACAAAAGAAGGGGGAAAAAAAACTGAAAAAAAGAACAACATCATAAACATTGGTTCTGTAAATAAAAAAATATTGATTCACTCCATGAACAAGATCAGTTAGCAAAACAAACCCCTTTTCTTCTATTTTGACCAAAAAAAAAAAATTGAACATGATTTTAGTGCTGCATTTATTTTCAACCATCGAAAATAAGGAGCAACTTTTCACAAGGCCAAGGTTGGGGTTTGATGGAAAAAGAATGATTCTTTTATAGAGAATGCGAGGTAAAACGTAAATCTATATTTGATCTCTACACTTACTATACAAGCACGGATCAAAACGTCATTTGGATCATCATGTTTATCGTCCTCATTTCTACTATTAATGCCATTAACAAATTATGAGAGTTTGTTTCTACAATAGAGTTTTAGTTTTGATATAATCTGTAAGCCAATAATATTAAAATATATAATTTTTTTGGGTAATAAAAACAAGGCAAAGTGAAAAAAAATCATTTGACCTGCTTGTTTCTTCCTTCAAATGTATGATACGAAACGTTTTTTTTTTTTTACCAGTTTTTATTCTTTTTTTTTCCCCTAGATGGCTATTATTAAGTGAGATAAAGTCTATTATAAATATTGTACTCCTTAGTTCTTAACTAATAAAATTTATTAGAATCTACTCGTACATATAGAAGGATTTTACCTCTCCTACACTAGAGTTTCCCAAAATTTGCTTATTGATATTTTTTAACTCTATTAATTACAGTCCGATTCTTATTCCTAATTTGATAAGGTATTATCTATTTAAAAAGTTAAAAGTCCAAATTTATCCTTTCTGAAAAACAATTGGTTAGAAAATGAATCTATTCCCAGTTAGGTTAGAACAATTGTTCCCATTAGACACGGTAACATGGCATTAAGAATGGGGGAAAAAAGAAAAACTCTGTTTGCCACAACACCTAGGCCCGGTTTTCGATGCTAGAAAATAGACGGATTAGACGTGAGAAACTATTTAAAATCACAACCAAAAGGCTGAATATCTTGGTGGCTTGGCCGTTGGTCGTGTCACACTCAAAAGTTCTTAATTTTTGGAGCACAAATATGAAAAGTATAAATATAGCTGGTTGTTTATGTACTTTGTCAACACCATACGACCCGCTTAACATACCTATAGAGATAATATTTCGTTTGTTTGTTGGCATTGCCCATTTAACATCTATCCAAGAAAGTAATAATATAATCACAATAACAAAAATAAAAGAGAAGAAGGAGAACCATAGAACAAGCCCCTATAATGAGCCCAAAGTGACGGCGAGCACATGCAGCTGGACCCTCCTCAAATTTGTTCCAACAAATGACAAATCATAACATTAAGAATGCTATGGTCTGGTGACAGCCGATATTCCAGACGCGCACAACCCCCACACAACCAATAAAAACCCAATTATTTAGACAAACCCAATCAGAAGAAGCCTCTAGGGTTGGATAGGGAAGTGGCAAATCCCAACTTCCCAAACTCCTACTGTCTCTTGGCATATTATGACACACGTGATTGTGGGGCTAAATCCCACTTAGCTCATTTAATAATTTATGTAAAGCAAAAACTTCATCCAATGGCTTCCAGGCTACCAACATCAACAAAAACAAACCTTTGCCCCTTGGGTGGTTATTTAAGTCTCTCACTCAAATATTGAGTAACAGAATAATCCAACAATATTCATGTTTGTTAATAATTCTTCGAAAGATACAAAAGGTAAAAGCTATAACTTGTAGACCCCCCGAGAAATAACTTGATTTATTTGTTTACAACCAAATAAAACTAAAATAAATAAAGGGCTTCTAGAACTATCTACATCTTGCTTAGCTTTTAGAACTCACTAATTATAGTAGATGCATGAGTTTTGGTAATGTTCATTACTTAAACATATAATTTGACGATGGTTTGTCTTTTCAGCTAAATGGGCCTAATGATATGATTTGTGATTTTGTTTTTTCCCCCTGTTTTTTCCGCTTTTAGCTTCCCACGTATTGCTAATTGGCTTCTTATTTTATTTTGTTTTCACTATCACTGGCTTGGAAACAATGAAATCAGTCTGAGACTCTTACTTCTCAGATTATTCCACGCTAAGTAGTTCTAACTCATGATATACACACATATATATATATCAGCAGGATAATATGCACAGCTAAGGAAATTATCAAAAGCTTAAGGTGATTGGACCTTATGGATATGCTGAAGAATATTACAAAATTGGATGTTTGCTCTTCATTGAAAAAAAAAAATGCCACAAACAGATAGTAAGCCTTGACAACCACATACACCCCCCAAAAAGAGTGACACAACTAAGAGTCTGAAAGGAACATAACAAACCTTGCCAATAATTTTAAAGGGATTGTCACGATAAGAAACAACTAACTGTAGGAAAACACTATTCTTTTAGTTCAAGGGACGAAAAGACTGAAATCTTAAACCTCAACAATAGAAGATAAAAATGGGGTGTGAATACAAATTAAGTTGAGTTTTTTACCACGTTATCGGTATTAAAAATCCCATTAATATTATAGAATATAGATCCAAATTAAAGGGTGATCAGTGTTACATTGCTAGCGATTCCATTTGTCCATTTGTTAGGATATCTAGTACTTGTCAGCTTCATGCCACATAATAGATGGCTCCTCCCCATAAATGAGATTTTATCACATCACAGTCTCACCATGTCTTTCATGGGAAAACCAAAACAAACAATCCCTTTCATCCTGAGATGAAAGTAAAAAAAGATCACATGTAAGTCTCTCATATTTTGCCAAATGGCCACCAGAAGAAAACAAGAGGAACCAAATGGGGTCCTACCCTTTGTTTTCTTTCCTCCAAAGCTAATAAAAACTGGTTCAAGTTGCTGACATAATGCACTATAGAGAACCTTGAGTCCCTCCGGCTCCTGCTTTTGGGTCATTTCACGTTAATGTTCATGTATTTATAGGTTAGGAGGGACAAAAAAAATTTCCCAGAAAATTCTGATTCTTTCTGCCTTTTTTTCTTACCTTGGTGAGTCATATTCCCTCGTGCTTTCTGACTAAGTCCATTCTCCTACTCATGATGTAGTCCACTACATATTCAAGTTTGGCCATATCAAGCAATCAAATTGGATTTTACTTCTCTGCATTTTTCTATTTTTTACTTTTTACAGATGGTTACATTTTTCAAGTTATGGCATATGAAGCAATCAAATTGGGTTTTACTTTTCTAAGTTACTGTCTCTTTTTTTTTTTCACTTGTTCACAGATCGTTTCATTTTTCAAGACAAAATTATGTGTTTAATTAAACTACATGAGTCCATCACTAAGACTCTTCACGTTTTCATTTATGTTGAGCTTTATTGTCCTGCCCTGCTGGCCACATGAAATATTGGATAATGTACTATTTTTAAACCAAACCAGTCTAACCTATTGTAAATTTTTAAACAGCTCAAGTTCCAGCAAGGCAGCAAGTACCAGGCCTTTCGAAATGTATAAATAGCATTAATGGTTTTATAGGTTTTTGTTTTTTGTTGGATAATATTATAAATAATACTTTATAACATGTTGTGCTTCAAAATATTGAACTTCTAGTTCATTTTCAAAGTCAAACATACCGTTTCATGTACTTCGGACTTTTTTGTTTGTTTATCTCTGAAACTCATTAGAGCAAGGGATTTCTGCATCTAAATGAAATAGGCCACGACTTATTTTGTTGATTTTTTTTTTAAAAAAAAAATTTGATCATTTCAAGCATTGAGTACTATTTGGTTTATGCTACACAAAACAGAGTAAATACTTGGAAAATGTCTCAATAGAATTCTCTGTTAAAGCAAGTGAATTACAACTTTGATATGATTTACCTATCCAAACAGCTTGAATGTATACACAAACCCGGAATCCCACTGTCTTTCTTATCCACTATAACCATATATACAAATTGCAAAGATCCAATTTCTCCCCACAATAAAAAAGAATAATGTATATAATGATGCATTATTGCTTAACTGCATCATAAAAACCATAGCCTTAAAAAGTTTCCTAGACTGAGAGATAATCTTTCAGGCAGAAAGAAAATTGAGAACGAAACCAAGAATAAGTTGGATTCTTGATTTTCAGAATACATTTAAAGAAGGCAAGCTTTCCACACCTTAATCGAAAGTTTCCCATTTTGTGGTTACCACTATAGACTCAGAATGGTTCAATGTTTTCTGAAGAAATGGCTTCTTTTCGGTATAATTTCCTTTGTTTTGTGGCTTCAGGATCGGCTTTGACTTGTCGATAGTCGAATTGCCTTGTCGCTGGCTATGAGTTTTGCCTTCTATGCTGCTAGAATTGCCACTTTGTAGCTTTACCATATCAAGAGTTTCAATGTTCTTCTGAACTCTTCTCACCTTTAAAGAAGTACTCAAAAATGTAACTTACTGGTTTGAAGATGGTACTAAATAATAATACGATTTCTTGGCTCTATATCTATACATAAAAGTAGTGAAAAAGGTTATGTAGAGACTAAAATACCTGCATTCTTCTCTGCTGTTTTAGATCTCCCTCAGCAGCAATTCCATCCAATTGAATCAATTTCGTCATCAACATTTCAATCAAAATCTCCACATCCATCTCTTCGACTTTCCCACGTCTAGATGCCGTTTGTTCCAAAGCTATGACCTAGTCCATTGCAGTACCAAAACAATGTATAAGAATCTGTAATTATATTCCACCTAAATAAAGTTCTAGGACTAGTGTTTAAGCAAAATTTATTACCTGCCCTTCTAGCTTGTTGACTTCCGAGTTGATTTCTGTCAAGGATTTTGAGACCTTTTGCACATTTGCATTCCTAAGCATTTCCAAGCACCTTCTTTCTTTGTTCTCAACATCCTCAACCAAGACGATCTTCGATCCATCTTTGACTCTAAAGACGTCGAGAAACGCTTTCGAATCTCTCTCTTTGTTTTTGAATATCAGCTTCTGTTCTTCAGGATGCAATCCAGTTGATTCAGCCAACTTCTTCTTCAATTCCCCTGCCAAAGAAAACAAAAATGTGAGATTCTCATCGAAAACACGAGGAGAAAAATATTAAGACATTCAAAGATTTACAATTTACCGAAGCTTGCTTGTGAACTGATAGAAATTTCATGATATGAAGAGCCATATTTCACTCTAACTCTTATGGTGGGAGTTGAAACAGAACTTGGATTCATATCCGAATTGCGCTTTTGAACCAACATTCCTCCGGGCCTAATCTCCCACTGCCCCACACTGGGACCTCCCTCGTTCCCAACAGAGCTCTTGTTTGAGGACCAAAACTTCTTGTTCATCTTTGTCTTCACAGGCTCCATTACCATGTAATGAATATATATATATTATATATATATTATGTACTTGATCTTGTTGTGAGGCCTAAGACAATGAAAACTAGTAGAACAAGAAACAGAGCAAAAGTTCCAAGCTTTTATGTTCTTCCCTTGAACTGGAGGAAACCCAGAAGACAAGAAAGAACCATAGACTTCTGCAAAAAGCTCTTTGACATGGTCGTAGGATGTAGAATCAAAGAAAACCCAGGTATGAAACAACGTGGGGTTTGAGAAAAACTTGGACTTGGTTTGACTTCTCTCAGTTTATGGAAAGTTCAGGCTTCGTTTATGTGGTTTCAAAACAAGCAGTCTGAACTTGTAATTGTCTGATAAAATCAACAGTCATTTGGTGAAGAAGGGTGACCAGAAACAGAACTAAATCGTTATAATCTGAGAGAGAGAGAGAGAGAGAGAGAGAGAGATATGAGATGAGATCTCTGTTATTCTATTCACAGAAGCATTTAAAAGAAAAAAAGAATAAAAAGAAAAATCGAAAGGAAAAGGAAAAGGAAAGAAAATGAATGGCCAGCGAAGAAAGTGAGTGAAGAGAATAAGCTCTATAGATATAAATAGAAAGATAATCTGAAATTTAGTTAGTTACGTGAAGAGGCGACAAAGAAGAAATCTCTGGCCTTTTTTTATTTATATTTTCCATGCGGGAAAATCAAAATTATTATGGTAAAACTTGAACCCTGTTTTTTTTTTTCTTCCCGGAATTATTTTGGTGGAGAGAAAAATGGGAAAACCCATATATTTAGGTGAGTCTTATATTCGAAAAACACTTTCACTAATAACCTTTTGCATACTTTAAAATCTTGATGATGATCCACTCAAAAAAAAAAAAAAAAATTATTGATGATGAATGTCCATTTTTTCAGTAAAAATTTTTAAAATATGGAATTCCTACTAATGGGTCCAAAGAAATATTTAAAAAAAATAGTATAATTTATTTATTAGTTAAACATGAATTTAGATCTTAAAATACGACAAAAGATATGTATTCGAGAAAAGTAAAGTAAACTCGGCTATCGTTGTCTTCAAACTGGAAAGCTAACAAATATTAGTAGGAACATGTTCATGCCAGCTCTGACAAGAGAAAAAATCTGCAGCCAGTTGGCAAATGTCTGGTTCCTACCATGATTGGTTCACAGGGACATTTTTGTCATTTTATTTTATGAAATAAATATGAATTTTAATAAAGTATTTCCACGTTTCCTGCATAATTAGACATATTGGCTTTCAGACTTCAA
This sequence comes from Trema orientale, assembly GCA_002914845.1. Taxonomy (NCBI): domain Eukaryota; kingdom Viridiplantae; phylum Streptophyta; class Magnoliopsida; order Rosales; family Cannabaceae; genus Trema; species Trema orientale. Next base: position 110,381 of record JXTC01000558.1, on the reverse strand, counting down.
TTTAGAAAAAAAAAAAAAGAGGAGGAAGCGACATAAGAAAAGCCCAATATATTATAAGACTGCACTTTTTCCTCCATACATTTGTAGACAATCACTGCGTTTTTTGCTGCAATAAACTTGAAGCCAACTAATTTGGCTTATATGATTTCAGCTCAGTCCTTAATATAAATAAAAAGAAAAATTAACAAACAAATTCAGCGTAGTCATATAATTTCCTTATTTATCATAAATCTCTTTGGTTTCCACAAAAATGTACCAATTTAATGCAGCATATTAAGGTAATATTCTTCGCATGATTCAGTGAAGAAAGTAGAAGAATTGGCTCTTTCAAGCAACCATTAATGTTTGGTCAGTACTCCATAGTGTCAACTATAGAGGTTTTTTTTTTTATTTATTTATTAATTTCAAGTAAATTCAATGAATGTTTATTCCAGACTATGCATTTTGTCCGTATTTATACCAAACCTTCATTTATATGAAAGAACAACCTTTTATTAAAGTCCATAGCAATCATTTTAATTTTTGCTTGAAATATAAGCCTAGAACATTACATATAGCGTTAACTCAGCCAAAAAATCAATTTCAGTATATCATATAATGCTACTCTCAGTAATTTTGTTACGCAAGAGAAGACCACATCTTTTATTGCTTCATGCTTTGGTATGAAATGCATACCTTAATAGTACCACATTTTATTTGATGCGATATATTTTGTGTTATGTTTCAATCGATAGATTAAAACTTACTACTAATATATTTAATAATATAACATTCACAAATGAATGCTAACAACTCGTATCAGGTGGTAAAGAATTAAAACAATACATATATAAACAAAAGTGGGGTCCCTAGCATTATCTTTTTTTTTTTTTTTTTTTGATATAACAGCATTGTCCATTTGGAAATGATGTTTTTCAACAGCCTAACTTAAATTGGGAAAAAGTAAAAAGAAAAAAGAACAGTAGGTGGGGATGGATTGGAAGTAACTTAATGTGATATAACTCAGAACTGCATGGAACTTGACAGTTTTGACATCTTAAAAAGGGTTAGAAATCTTAAAGTAACAACACGGTGGAGAAGAAAAACTTTAAAAGCAGTGGTCTCCTGATCTCGTATCCAAACACTCCCAAGAGAAGAAACTAGGATTTCTACCTCTCATTCATCTTTCCGAGACTTGGGTCGGGCAGCCCTTGCTGGTTTGATTACGTAACCAAGTAGGATCAGCACTATGGGAAGAATGGTTCCAACATAGAACACACTTCCGTACGAAGCAAGCGTTTCATGCAGGCTTAACACCTATCACAGACAAGAACATATTCATTAGAAACTTCTATGCACTAAACTTGGCTTTCACATATTAATCTAATATACATATATATATACATACATAGTGAGATACACAGAGAGAGATATGACTCACCATGAAACCAACACAAGAGTAGTTCAGAACCAAAAGAGTGTAAGCAAAGTTAAAGAGTACTAGTATGTTCTTAACAAGAGCCATCTTTGAAGGTACGGCTTGCTGCCATCTGTAAATGACTGCTTACAAAAGCAGCAACAGAGAAAAAAGCAAAAGAAAAGAGTTAGTTATCCGAAGAAAGCACAACGCCAAAAAGAGCAGCTTGATAAATACCTCTTGAACCAGCAATCATCAAAGCGGACTGAACAAAGAATATGATGTAGCCTGGATACAATCCCTGCAATAGTGAAGAAAACAAGAATAGTAAAAGAGTTAAATCTAAGGCCATTTAAGGTGACAGGTTTGGCTGTTCTAAATTATGTGGGAAACAGTGAACTTTCTTTTTTTCCATTCATGAGTAACAACTTATTCCAGGGGTTGTGGGGTTGGTAGATTAATACATTTAATAATAACCCAGGCCAGTTGAGAGGTGGAGATGCTCAAAAAAAAAAAAAAAATCGTTCATAAATATAACATGATCACTTTAGGAAGACAGTAAAAGCAAAAACAACATATACAGGTCAAACGTAGGATAATACTCACGTGCCAAACAGCACTGACAGTCTGCGTAGCCAGCAACTGAAAGAAACCAGGTTTCTTTCCCTTCTGAACAAGCCTCTCATAAACATCTAACACCAGCACAATGTATAAGTTAATGCCACTTAATAAAAAGTCACTGCTACTTCATTGATGAACTGTTCACTTATATATGCATAACATACTAAAGGCCAAGCAAAGTAAAAACCTACGTTTATCACTCAAGAGCAGCGATTAATAAATTGCAGTGGGATCTGGTGGCAGAGTATTCAACCAGTTGTTATGAACTAATTAATTCTTTCAGTTGCTTTTTCTCTTTTAAGAAAGAATGTTTTGACCAATTAGAAGTCATTACCATCAAAATGTTACCTCTAAAATTCAATCAAAACCCATTAACAAGAAACAAGAAAAGAAAAAGAAGGGGAAAAAAGGGGGGGGGGGGGTGTCCCTTACAATGACGGAGCCAGGTGCTGACTTGTATATTCCACACAAGAGGCAACTGAACTGAACTCTTCGCTAACTCAACACCTAAAATATCAACATTCTTAGCACGATCCCATTGTGGCTTTGGCGGTGAAGATTCAGTCCAGCCACTGAATCCCAGGCCAGAAATAATGATAGATGCCTCTGAGATTGACCAGATGAAATAATATTTCCAACGTGCTGTAAACCCACACATGTACTGGTAGCCCAAACGTTTCCAGAATCCCCATTCTTGGAATACTGGATCAGTAAAACGGGACAGAGGAAAATGGGGTACCAGGTACAAATACAGAGCCATACAAAATGCAGCTTGGAGTACAGCTCGAAGGGTTGCCCCATAAGGTGATGGTAATCCTTTTTCTGATTGGCTCCAGATCTAGAAAATTATTTCCTCAATGAAAAAAGCTAACAAAAAAGTCTCTACTCTGATTTAAATGAAAAACACAAAAGCAGAGATTAAAAGCATCACAAAATCCTACCCCCTTTCTTTCTGTCCAGTCAAGGTAATCCTTCATTTCAAAAACTGGACCAGCAAAGTGGCTGCCACAACAAAGGCAATAACCAAAGTACTCAATGAGTGAAGGCAACTTAATCAACCGGTTTTTCTTCTGAGCCTCAGTTAACTCTTCTTCCTTTTTTAAACCATCATTGTAATTTATTGCACACGAGATAACTTTCAGCGTTAGTACCATTAAGGCTCCTAACCATAAGAATAAAATCCATAATTAGAACTTAGCCGAGAGAAGAAGCCCACATATAAACAAAAATCATCAATATTAAGACTAAAAATAAAGAACATTAGTACAGTTTTCTCTGCGGAAGAATGACTCACATATCAAAGAACAGGAATAATATAATTTAAAAGCTTTTGCATTAAGTGACCGAAGTACTTAACGAAAGTACATAGATTACTACTTCTTTCCCCACTCTAAAAAGAGCAATTCAACTAAAAAAGCCAGAATACTTCTCACCAGTTGCATCAATTCCTCCTTCCTTCCATGCGTCCCCACTCATGTAGTAGACATGGCTACATAAAGATACAAATGGTCAAGATTTTTGAGGTAAAATAATAATTTCAAGAATTTGAAGACACAGATATGATAAAGTTCAACGTAGCTGAAAACCAAAAATAGAGTTGTCCTAGCTCAAGAACATGTCACTGCACACACAGAGACTCCCCTTTTCACTTTCAGAAACACTCGACCTGATATTAATACAGATATAGTAAACTCCGATATCAATCGAAAACAGATTAGTTCCATTAATTATAATGAATCAGAAGCTAATCCAGCAAATTAAAGCTATCCCAGAGCTGTTTTTCTTGCATGCACAGCTTCTCATTGTAATCTTATAGGGGGGGGAAAAAAAAGCCTCTAAAACAGCAAAAACAGCTTTTACAATAACATTATCAATCCAAATTCTCAAAAATTTTGTTAACCCAAATACAAAACTAAACAAATCAATTTAAAATTCTCAAATTTACAGATCAAAAAAAAAATCAAACTTCGAGAGATTCAAATAAGAAAAAAGAAGTACCATCCAATGAGATAGCCGAATCCCAAGAAGAAGGTGATAACCCCACATCGACGGCGAAACAAGACCATGGAAGCGTAACCCAGCAACATTGGGACCAAGAAGTGCAAATTGGAAGAGAACCCAAATGAGAGATAAGACAAGAGAGCCCCGGACGCCGCCGCGTAGAGGTTCTTAGCGAGTCGACCCGGAACGAGTCGCCACACGGAGCTCACGGGTATGGTGGCGGCGAAACAGAGGAGGAAACGGAGAACCGGGACCGATACTCCGATCGAGACCGCCATGGATTCCATGTCAAGCTCCATGGCTTGGCTCAACTTGGGCTTCTGGGCTCTCTTCTCTTCTCTTGGCTCTGGTTCGCTCTGACTCGCTGCTGTATGTCGCTCTCTGAGCTTTATGTCGAAGCAAATCAAAGCCTTTTTCGGGCAAACGCGAAAATTTTTTTTTTGGAGTTTAATACCAGTTCGACTGTTAAATGACGATACTGCCCTTCCCCATGTTCAGCTTTGCCTTTTTTTCTTCTCATTGGTGCGTGTTAATCACGCGCTAGAACAGTGCGCGTCGGATTCGGGAATTTATCCTATCCTTGAAGTTATCGAAATAGAATTTAAATTAGGATAAATAAAAAAGAAAGAAATAAATAAAAGATCCGAGTATTTAATAATAATTCGGGGACCCGGGACCCGCTTAAGCTCGTCGGTCGGGTTTTGCTTTCTCGGAGTATCCACTCTCGAGCTCTAATGGCTAGGGTTTTGCAAAATCGCGGAGGTTGAAGCTCGAAATCGCTCTCCCGCTTCGAAAACTCATTCGATTCTCTCAATTCGAGCTTCTGTAAGGTAATTTTTCACTTAAATTTTGGAATTTTGTTTTTTCAATTTCTCATATTATAGCGATTATTAGTGTGTTTTTCTTACTCTTTCTCTTTATTTTATCAGTGTATTCGTTTTAGGGTTCTTCATTTTTATTTTTTTTTTTTTTTTTTTTGGGAAATTGGGATCGAGATGAAGAATCCCAGTAGCCAAATTGCGAAGTCAAAGGAATTAGAGGTCCCAGATAGCGAAGAAGAGGTCGAATCGTCATCTTCAGAAGAAGAAGATGTGAGTAACCATTAACCAAAAGATATTTTATTTTTTCATTTCCTTTTTTTTTTTTTTTTGAATGAGTTATTGGGATGAAAAATTTGATTCTGCTTTGTGGGTTGATGATAGGAGGAGGAGATAGAGAGGGAGCTAGCGGATGTGACATTCGGGGAGCTGCAGAAGGCACGCTCGAATGGGTCTCATTCAGTGTATCGAAAGGACAACAAAGAGAAGAAAGGTGGGCGTGCCAACAAGAACAGGTGAGTCGGGCTTTTCGAACAACATCGTGAGAACGTCTTCGTTCTTCGTCTAAACAATAAGATTAAAATGTTGCCAAACAAGTCCTAACTTTTAGGTTCTTCATTGCTGCTTAAGTTGCTTAATTGTGTGCAATTTGTTTGAAGGCCAATGGAAGTTAGTTGTAAGAAGCCGGTTAGTCGATTTAGAGATGTTATTCAAGCTCCTAAAAAGGTGAGTTTTGTTCACGATGTTATTTTATTGAACTCATTATGAAAGTTGCAACATGGGATTTGATTGCTTTGTTCTGTTGTGGTGTTTATGATGTATCACTGAAATTAGATTCCTTTAGGTAGTTTATTTAACCCCGCTGTTTTTGAATGAGATTATTAAGGTGGCTAATACTGGAATGTGTTGTGCGAGAAACATGACTAATCTTTTATTTTAAGGAAGCAAAAGTGAACAATAACTTCTTCATTCACCATTCGTTTAATTACGTTAAGAATAACTGAGAGTTCTATAAACCTTCATGATTTAATGGGTATCCTTTCCCTGTATTTTCAGCTGATACGAGACCCACGGTTTGAGTCTTTGTGTGGTAAACTTGATACTGATGGGTAAGCTTTCAGTGACTCTTACTTACCTTACCATGCATGTGTGTTTGTTAGTACTAGTACTACGTCTATGTATTTATTCACCAATTTAGAAATGTGTTAATTAAACTTGCGTCAAAGTATTGCCTACAAAATCATATGACAGACGTAGAACGAAATAAAGAAGAAATTTTGACATGAAAGGTCACTGCTTGTGTGCGCTAGTCGCAAGTCATTTGGCTTTTGTTTTGACACATACCTGTTCTGCTCATAATTTATCTGGTATCTTCAGGTTTAAGAAGAGATACAGTTTTCTATATGAGGAGGAGCTTCCTGCTGAAAAAGAGGTGATTTTCTTGATTAAGTTGTGTTTTCTACTTGATTCTCTTTTTCCTGTTTGTTGAGTTTTGATTTGGATATTGCAGCAACTATGCAAGCAATTGAAGAAAACGAATGACCCCAGTGTCGTTGAAGAGATACAGAACAGTATATCTTGGATAGTAAGTGCTTAGCGTTGAGAATATGTTTCACAGAAATGTGAAGGAAACTGATCATTTACTTGTAACATATCCCTTTAGTTTTGCTTATTTTGTAGAAAATTTTGGTAAGTTAAATGTTCCTTTATTTTATTCTCTTTGCAGAACAAACAGCTGAAGGCTGATTCAACCAAGCATAGAGATAATGCTATTTTGGCTGAGCACAAGAAAAAAGAAAGAGAAGCTGTAAAGCATGGCAAAAAACCCTTCTATCTTAAGAAATGTACCTATCCATCTGTCTATCTATATCTCTCTCTTGGTTTCGTAAATTCTAGGTGTATAATAACTTGCTAACATACTGGTTAAGTGAGATGACGTACATACTGAATCCAACACTAACTTGCTTTTCTAATTTGCAGCTGAGATAAAAAAGCGAAGGCTCCTGGAAAAGTACGAAGAGCTCAAGGTATGTTAAAAGTGCTGTGTATACTAACATCACTTCCCCCAGAAAGCCAGCATGCTAATGAAATGTTCTCATATGATCAGGCATCTAACCAGCTTGAACACTATATTCGGAAAAGGAGGAAGAAGAATGCTGCAAAGGACCACAGGCATATGCCTTACCGAAGGCCCAACGACAATGAACAACAAAGTTAATGGACTTGCTTGGTCGTTCTTTAAGCAGCATATATTTCTTATTCCCTCATGTTTGTTATGGTGGTGAAGACATTCGTACTCCGAGGGTTAGGCTTGCACAATACCTCAAGGTACTTCATCAATTGGTAGTTTGCGCAATTTGAAGTTGTTGCTTGAGCTAAAACATGTGAGAGGAAGAAAGGGAAACAATCCATTTTTGACATTGTAGTATATGTTAAAGGAAAACAATCCATTTTTGACATTGTAGTATATGTTATCTTTTTGTCGTCTGATTTATTCTAATTATTAAGTTATAATGAAGGTTTTGGTTCTTTTATTTAAGGCATGCAGTTGAAGGTTCTGGTTCTTCAATAGGGGAATCAATTTGATCCCATCACGTACTTATTGACTTACTAAGTTTTGTGGTGGGTAGGATGATCTTTAAAATGGTCCATAGTGTTTATTGTATTTGATAAATGCACCCTGCTCGCCTCCCGCGTTCTACAGTTTGGACCGTCAATAGAAAAGTAGAGGGTTTTTCAGAGGAACCAGGTTTTTTTGTCTTTTTCTGACAAATTTTGATCATTTCAATAATAAAAACTTAATGATAAAGACAAATCATCATAAAGAGTCTTATATTTTGTTACTTTTCGAAGAGAACTAATTTGGATTTGGCGTTTTGGGGTAAAAAAAAATTTTAAAAAAAATAAAAAAATAAAGGAGCCTTGAACTTGAAAATTGTTATGAAAATCTTGAGGAGCATTATCTTTTTCACTCTCTTGACTCGCATAATTGACGCGTGGACTCTATTCACATTTCTTTTCTCCCCAAACCCTTCTAATTAATCAATTACTAGTGTTTATATCGCGTTTTTGCACGAATTAGTATTAAAATTGTATACATTAAGCCTATAATTAGGTTTAATGTATAACAACGTTAAAGAGTATATTTATCTTTATATTTATTTTGATGAGATTGAATGTAATACAACTATTTGTTCGATGAATTAAATTAAATATAAAGTGTCATTAATATTAAATTAAATTAAATTAAATATTATATAAAACATTAAAGAATGTATTTATCTCTAAATTTATTTTGATAAGACAAATGTAGCACAATTATTTGTTCGATGAACTAAATTTCATATCAGGGATCATTAATAATAAATTAAATATAATATTATATAATATATGTATATATTACAACCAATCATAGCATGAAAAAATAATAATAGGATTAATCATATCATGAAAAATAAAAGTTAAATTAGGAATTTTCTTAAAATTTTAAAAATAGAATACTGATCAAAAAAATTATCACATTTTTTTTCTATTTTCTCTATGCTTCAAGCTTAATATATATATATATATACAAAAATGTATTTTTCCAAATTGACTTAAATGTCCTCATATAATATTAAATAATTAAATTTAATCACCTAATATAAATTGAATTTTGACTCCAAGTAAGATTTTATTTATATTTATTAATTTTTATTATTTTGCATTCGAAAGAATAGGTAATAAATTGTTTTTACGGTATTTTTTTTTATTTTTATTTTTTGTTATTTTGTGTTTATCTCTTCTGTCTAGTCTCCTCCTTTCCAGTGAAATCTCTTTTTTTATTTTTATTTTTTCGTTTCATTACAAAATAATGAAGCCTTTTGTAACCCTTTTTTATTCTTTTATAATATATATATATATGGAGGCGGCTATAGTAGGGGCGCCCCTACGTAAAGCCCATGTTTATACATCGTTTGATGGGAACCTGTTTATACACAGATTCTCATCAAATGGTGTATAAACAGGGCCTTACGTAGGAACGCCCCTACTGTAGACACGCCCTATATATATATATATATAACAGTAACAACTCACAGTAATCTTTTATTAGAATGCATATGCGCTTAACAAAAATAATTTTTTTCTTATTCTTTACTCATTTCATTATATAACAATTTCTTAATTTTAAATAAGTTTTTTTAAAAAAATATATAATCAATATAGTTGCTTATATTCTATTATTATTCGTTATACTTATTCTATTTTTTAACCTATAATTTATTAAAGGAAAGAATAGAAAATTTTGCAGCATACCATTGATTTTTTTTTTTGTTTATATTTTTGAGCTAAATAAAAGCTCGTAGATTTTTTGTATTAATCATCAATTATAAAAGCAATATATGTATATAAATATATATATAAATATAGAAAATTATTTAAAACAAAAAAGATTGGTAACCTGATGAGTAGGTCATTTTTTTCATTTTCTTTTTTTTATAAGAAAATGAAACTAGTAAAAAATATTTAATAATCCCAAATCACTCTTAACTATCTTGTAAACACAACAAAAGATGTACAAATTTTAAGTTGTTTCACACATAATTTTTTTTCAGACAAATTTTCTTTCAATATAGTTATTTTATTTATTTATTTTTATTTAAGAAAACAACTTATTCATAATATGAAAATTATACTATCTTGGATTTTACCTTTCGTACAGTAAAAATGAAATTTTATGAAATATTGAAGGTACAATTACATATTGTAGTAAATTAAAAGTAATTAAAAAATTAAACTTTAAATTGAATTTTTAAAAATGAAATAAATAAAAAAGAATTAGAAATTAATATAATTAATGAGATGACTTGTTATTGTAGATTTATTTCTAAATTAGTCAGACTTACCCATCCATGGAGAAAAAATAAAAATACCCATTGAAAACTCACCCATTTATATATATATATATCTAATCTTGAAGAAGATAATAAAAAATAGTAAATGAATCAAAGATATTTTTATACTCAATAAAAAGCTTCCTAACATGTTTACTAATTGGCATTGTTCTACTTAATGAAAATTTAAGAAGTGTATGCAAATAAATTTTGAACTTTTAAAATCTATGAAGGGTCTATTTAGAAATAAAGTCATCCTTTAGATTTTAATAGAATAATAAATCATTGTTGGAGTCACATGTTAAACTAAAAAAAAATAAGATAATAGAGTGAAAAAAAGAGTACTAATAGCAGCTCTAAAAAATGTCTGATGTATTTTTTTTACTACAAAGCTCTCTAATCATGAACCAACTTCTTTCAAGGTAGCTAATCCCCTGGAATGAGATTACCAATCTACCTTCTGATTTCTCAAATTCGACATCAAGTGAAATGGCCTTTTGGTACAAATAAATTGAGGTTACGTAGGAGTTTTGGTGTAATGAAATAGCTTGAGCAAATACTAGAATTCATTCCTAGCCTCAGGCTAAACATAATTCATTGTAGTTTCATAAAAATCTTATTATTTTTTACCAATTGTCATTTGCCACTAAAATCATACACATTTTTAACTTATGCATAAGGGAATTTGATGTATACCTAAATTCAAATATTTGTTGTCCTAAAGACCTTAATCCAAAATGTTTTTTTTCCCCTTTCTCACATTTTCTAAAGCATAATACAACACGTACTAACTTCACTTCTAACTTAACTCTACTAATAGATGTCTAGTTGAGTTTGTGATTCTTGGAGCATAATGTATTATAAATGATACTAATGTTATCCGTAATGAGAGAAAATAGAAAGAGATTAGTAAACATGACCTAAGTTAAATGAACCAACTTAAATAATATGACTCAATGAAAGACATTTCCTTTCATGTATAATTAATTGTTATGTAAACCCACGAAATGAAATTATAGCCCTCCCTTCCCATTATTTTTTATTTCTCTCCATTCTCTTTACAGATTAGTAAACATAGTCTAAGTTAAATGAACCAACTTACATAATATGACTTAATAAAAGGTATTTTCTTTCATATATAATTAATTGTTATGTAAACACATGAAACGGAATCATAGCTTTCTCTACTCATTGTTTCTTATTCTTATAGCATAATGTATTGTAAATGATATTAATTTTATTCTCTAATAGCATGTTTACTAATTCATAATGGAGAGAAAATAGAAAGAGATTAGTAAATATGGCCTAAGTTAAATGAACCAACTTAGATAATATGATTCAATAAAAAGTATTTCCTTTCATGTATAATTAATTACTATATAAATACATGAAAGGGAATCATAGCGTTCTCGACCCATTATTTCTTATTTCCTTCTATTCTTTTTACGGATTAGTAAATGTGACCCACGTTAAATGAACCAACTTAGATAATATAACTCAAAGAAAGATATTTCATTTCATGTGTAAGGAAAATACTTACTATTACTCAATTAACATCTTACTCCATTAGGGATCATAGGTTTTCACGTCCACACCCTGTGTGACTTGAACCTAGGACCAAGATCTCAAATAGTGTGTGCTCTTACCACTTGAACCAACTCATTTTATTTCCTTTCGTATGTAATTAATTATTATATAAACACATAAAAGAAAATTATAGCCTTGTCCACCCATTGTTTTTTATTTTCTTCTGTTTTTTTTTACGAATTTGTAAATATGACCTAAATTAAATGAACCAACTTAGATACTATGATTCAATGAAATAATTATAACTTTAGTCCCAAAAACAAAAAACAAAAAGAACTGCTCATCTGAAGAAAAAAAAAAAAAGGAGGAAGTCTTACACTAAAAAAGAAAAAAGTGCAAAAAGAATTATACAGCCGTATATATTGTGATGAAAATTTCAAGGGAAAAAAAAAAAAAAGAAAGAAAAAAGAAGACAGCTTGCAGATTTCATTCGCACTTAGCAGTGACGTGTTCTTGACAATGACAATCTTGTAATAAATAGGCAATTCAGATGGCAATCGAAAATGTAACAAGAATAGCCACTGTGCAATGCAATCTACAAGAGGAGTACGTGGCTTTTGGAAGGGTGACGCGTGTCAATTAGTCTAAAATAACCTGTTAAAGCGGTCAAACCAGGCCCAGTAAACCGGTAATAGCCGGTCACCCTTCGTTCACAAGTAACACCAGCCCAATTTGGTGTCACTTCCCGCTCGATACATATAATAAGACCCAAACCCAAACCTTAGTCTTATATATATACACACATATAAAACTGTGTTCTTCCTTCCCTCGCGGCCGTCTGTCTATGGCGGTTGCGTGCAATTTACGCGCCACCCTTTCGTCTTCTCAGCGCTAAGAAGCTTCAATCTATTATAGGGTTAGCACATTAATCGCATTCCCCTCTTTTTATTATTTTTTAAATATTTTCAAAATTATTAAAATTTGGTCCCTTTTCCGGTTCAAAATTGGGGAGATGTATATATATATATATATTGGTGAGATAAACCCTACATTACACTTTTCTTTGCTTTGCTTTATCTGGGCTTTAGTTGCTTTATAAGAGAAGAGTATTTTGCTGACAAAATGTCGGGAAAGAAAGGAAAATTAAAGTTTTTTTTAAAAAAAAAAATTGAGTCATGGGTCTCTTCCTAGATGGTGAACCTAAGGGTTTCTTTTTCTTTTTTTTTTTTTTTCAAAGGAAAAAAAATTTGATGTGATTCTGGGTTTTTGCTTTAGCATATTTGTTTTGAGCTTACTAAAAATTGTGTCATTTTCCTTTTTTCAGCATCCAAACAGGAACATGATTCACCTGAGAAAGTTTAGCTATTGTGAGAACATTGTTGTATGAATATTTCCAAAAGTTATAGATTTATATTAACATATTCCTTTAACTTTTGGAATAAGCGATATTTGTTTTTACATAGTTGACCTTTCTTTTTCTCACAGTTACCAGTGTCAGTGTGCGAAAAGGTCTATACTTGAAACAAATGAAGTTAAAAAAAATAATAATAATAACAAAAATAAAAATAAATAAAAATTGAAGACTACCCAACTGTTCTCTCTTTCTTTAGTTTTTTTTTTAATGTGTTTTTGACATTTTCTTTCTTTTTTTTTATTGTTTTTGCTGATTGTGTCCTGATTTCAGTTGGGTCCCTTTTTTTTCTCTTACATGTACTTGTTCTGCATTTTGGTTCCTCTGCAGTGTACTTATCTGAGGGTAACATACAATGAAAATGGCTCTGGAGGCCTTCTTAAATTCCAACTACCATTTGGCAGCACCAAGTGCGGGCCTTCTACAGTCATCAAGCTCTGATAACTCCCTTGAAGAACATGGGCAGTACCAGGCCGGTGTTGCTTCTCCTTTCAATGCATCTACTGGGAATTTGCCTATTTCTAGTTCTAGACCTGGAAATGCTAATGTGGGTACAGTTCCTTTGGACATTAGGAACACTAATCAAATTATAGGGTCTTATTCCAGAGCAAGTTCCTTAGTTACAGATTCCAACTTTGCATTTTCTGAGGGTCCAAATATGCATAGAAGTGTCAGTGCCAGCATGGGTTCTGATTTTGGTTTACTTTCATCACCAGCTTTATTCTCTGCGCATGATTTAAGAGGATCAGGCTCGTCGATTGAAAATGGTGCCTTCACTGCCCAGCAGACCTCTCATTTGGCCCCAAAGAAGCCTCAGGTTTCTAAAAAGAAACAACAGCAAAAGGCTCTCACTCTTGGGTCTCGTCCAGGATCACAGAAGCTCCAAAGCTCACCTCTTTGCGTGGTAAAACAAGAACCCATAAACATAACTCAGAGACAAAAAAAACCCAGGTTAGACTTTAGGGAAGAGGCTATCCGGGACCAGTATATTTCCCGGCAGCTAAGGCAGACTCCCAATACTGTGCAATTCCACAGGCATAATACACCACAGTTATCGGGTTTTATTCAGCACCAAAACTCGAACCAACTTAACGTTTTACATGCTGTTCCCCAGTTGAACGGAGTGGTCATACAACCACAGCAGCAACAATTGAGGAACCAACTGCAACATCAGGTGGTGCAGAATAGAATCTCTAATGATCACCAAGTTGATGAAGGTGCTTGCACTCGCCGGCTAATGCAGTACATGCGTCATAAGCGACATCGACCGCCTGTCAGTATTAGTTTTGTTGCCAGAACTGTATTACTTAAATTCTTTGTTAAATTTGTTGATAAAATTATCTTACTTGTGATGTTTACTTATTAGGACAATAGTTTATCCTATTGGAGGAAGTTTGTCGCAGAGTATTTTGTTCCGGGTGCTAAGAAAAGGTGGTGCTTTTCTTTGTATGATAAAGTTGGACCCGAAACCGTAGGTGTTTCCCCCTATACAGCTCGGGTTTGTTTTCATGCTGCAAAAATATTCTCATCCTCACTGAAAAATTGGTTCTTTCCCTCCTAATTCATTTCCTCCTTTCCGTTAATATTTTAAGTTAATTTCTTTGTAACCTACGACTTCTCATGAATGTATTTATGCAATTCAATTCTCTTTGTAGCCTTTATATGAATCATTAGAGTATATTGCTTATTTCTCGTTGTCTAAGCGGTTTTCATCAAAATTGCTCCTTTTTTTTTTTCTTTTTTCTTTTCATCTTTGCAGGGCGCATGGCAGTGTGACGTGTGTGGTTGTAGATCTGGGAGAGGATTTGGTGAGAAATTTAGCAGTCTGCAATTACTGATGCTTTTTTCTTTTCTCCCAATGTTCTGGATGTTTTCACTTCAAATGACTTCTTCTGGTCCTTTACTGTTTGGCAGAGGCTTGTTTTGAAGTACTTCCAAGGCTTAACAAACTGAAGTATGAGAATGGTGTGACTGATGAACTTTTATTCCTTGATTGTCCCCAAGAGTATCGATTTCCTTCCGGATTAACAATGCTTAAGTATGGAAAAGCAATACAAGAAAATGTGTTTGAGAAAGTTCGTGTTGTTTTTGAAGGCCAACTTTGTGTTGTTTTTAATCATGATTTGAAGGTGAGTATTGGTGTTGATCGTGTAATCTCATATTAGATGAGAAAAGTTGCACGGTTATCATTTTCCTTTTTTTTTCTTTCTTTCTTTCTTTTTTCAGATATTGTCCTGGGAATTTTGTGCTAGATCTCATGAAGTATTTGTGCCTCAAAGCTTGGTTGCGTCTCAGGTACTTATTATTATTATGCATTACGCTCTTTGCTGCATTGTACTTAAAGAGTTCCATTTTTTTTTTTAAAAAAAGTACTTTATGTTTAAGGTAGTGCATCTTGTTGATACTTATCAGATCTTGTGATTTCCTCTTTGTCCAACTTAATGCGACTTAAATTCTTTAGACAATTCTTTACTGTTCAGACAGTTCAGGCTGCACAGAAGTACCCCAGCTCCATTAATGATAGAGCATTACATGGGGTTCTACCACAGGGCCCACAAACAAATTGCAATCAGTAAGATTTTTATAGTTTCTTTCAAACATGTATGAAATTTACATATGTGAGTGTGATGGAATTTCGGACAATGCTTTCCAATGGTTCAAATTGTTTCAATGAATTGGCTGGTTCAAGTTAAGGTTGAAACTATGCATGGTGCTTTGTTTTTCAGTAATTTACTGTAGACCGTATGGTTAGAGGGTCTAAAATACGTGTTTATGAGTTGGGTATGATAGGCTGGGCTATTTGATTCACAAGGGTTTTATCATTTAATGTTGCTGTAGGATCCAGGATGCAGGCACTTGGCTTGCAAATGCTTTTGATTTACAGCTGGTTGATGATTGGGGATTTTCTAGGAGATGCACCCGGTTCTTGCAGGTACTCTCGAGTAATTTATTTTGTTTTACTTTAAAACTAATGCCCAATAATTTAGCAGGTTCTTATACATCCCAACTCATACTGTCTCACAGTTAGCTGAGATTTTCGACAGCTTGAAAGATTTAATGACTCTCTCACTGGCTAATGGAACAGGCCCAGTTGGTATGTTGGAAGAGACCCATGGAAATTTTTTCCTCTTATTAGTTCGTTGGTTTTCTTTGGTCAAATTTGTTTGTTTGATACAATCATTTTCTAAGCAATTCCTCAAATTGTTTTTCCAGAGAGCTTGAAGAATTACTGCCAGGAAATCTCAATATCCAAGTTCCAGACAGGGGAATTGCAACAAAAGAAGCGCTTAGAATGTCGAGATCTCCTTCCAACGGACAATTTGATGCGTGTTTTCCCCGTTGTTAGTACAAATGTAAATGATGGCATGGCCAGGGGATGTTTTGTAACTAACGCAGAACAGGAAGCTGCAATTCCCAGTTACAATCAAAGATTGGTAAGATTAATCGTTGACCTCTATTATGAGCACAGAAAATGAGAAATAACACATTTCTCACCAGAAGGCATCTTCTAAACCATTTCAGTCATTTCAGGGTCCAAAAACCTCAGTTTCAGGATTAAATAACAACTTCACTGCCAATGGCATGTCAAGTTCAGCCAGGTGCTGTCTGACTGCGGAGCAATTGACAATCCAAAAGATTCTGCAGGAGCTGATCAACAGTAGAGCAGTGGATGAGGCTGAGGGGCAGGTTCCAAACATTCCATATGATAGCAAAGAAGTTGCAGCTGCCTTGGAAAACTCATTGGGGGGAACTGTTTACTTGCCGCCTGGCTACGATATGGACTTGTCCAAGTCGGAGGCTATCAATCTATCAAGGGAGGACCAGATTTGACTTGAAAGATTCGTATGCCAGAATGTAAAATTTTTGGCAGTAGTTGTGACATGGGCCATGGTGGATGGAATGATTCTCCTATTTTGGTGAGCTTGTAAGCATATGCTGGCAAGTTCGTTCATAAAGTTTGTACATACAGGAGTCTGAAACAAATGAAAATAACTGGTCTTTCTGCCAATGATACTTGATATAGGCATGCTGTTTAGAAGTGATTTTGAGTAGTGAAAAGTCATAGCAGGTTTAGAGAAGCTTTACTTATACTAGTTATCAACGTTTGAAATCTTGGATGTTAACCAGAGACAGCTTTTGCAGACATAAATATAATCTTTGCACAATGTGGATTGTCCGAATGTTCTATTATAGCTATACTCGTGTCTGAATTCAGACCAAAATGTTTCAAAGAGAACTATCCTTTAGAAATAAATGGATGAGGTATCAAATCTCCTGGCCCAAAAATACATAACAGTGCTTGGTTTTTACTTAATTATTATTTTAATCGAGTTTATTCACTCTTTTGCTTTTACAACTGTTTAAAAAATGTACTGATTTATCTACATTGTTGCCACACATACCAAAGGAATTCTCAATGCCATAGAAGCAAGAATAGCGATGAAAAAGCTATCATACAAGATACAACTCAAACATTAACCGGTTTTATTTCCAAAATCCCTTACAAGAAGGTTAAACAAAAAAAAACAAAACAAAAAACAACCTTGACAATGGAAAACACAGAGAAATAAATCAAATAAAAATATACAGATTACCATTTACATTCACAGGCTACGAAGAACTTCTTTAATATGGTTCCTCTGGAAATGGACTACCTCTATATATAACACAAGCTTCCTAGCATTAAAGGTTAAGTGCAATCTAAAAGTGCTTTAACCTCTCTCTAAACTCACTTGGACATATTATTACAGAGTCTAAACAAAGCCCACCTTTCGTGTGAGTGCAATCAATCTGAGTCATGGAGAATTTAATCTTCGCTGAAGCACCGGCATTGTCTACAATGAAGTCCCCAGCTCTGTAGAGATTCCACCTTCCAGGTTCAGTCAAAAAGAACTGGGATGAAGCACTCTGACCATCCGAAGTCCATAGCTGAAACCGCACTGGCTTTAGGTCCCAACCATGAACGCGCTCGGTGATGCAGACTCGGCGGCCAAACGTCTTGCTCGCCCTCCCTAACAGCAGTCTGAAGTATAGGCTGTAAGTCCCCGGTGGGAATGGGAACTCAACCTCCCCGTCAACTTCGAACCACCAAATTTGCTTAAGGTACGCAATAGTTTGGAATCTATATATCAGGAAAGATAATTCGGAGTTAGTAACAGTGATCATTCTAGTCAAGCAGCTTCAGTGTGACACCATAACCAGATAGGACTTTATAACATTAAATACTCAGGCAACAGGGCACGAAGTAACGGAAGCATTGGAATGCACAAGCTTAACATATGAAGCTTAATAAATTTCTTGAAATCCAAAGGCGAATATTTTTTGTTTTGAAAAGGTTTCCTGAGCAATCAAAATGATCCTGCCCCTGAGTCCCACTGTTGACAACAATTAGAAAGTCATGTTTAATTTCCACTTAAATACAGCAAAAAGCTATGGAGGTCAATTTCTATGAATTTTTCGTTACTGTTCTTCTCACCTATTCTTAGGGGTTTAAGACGTGTATTTTGATACACTAGATTATATAAAGTTAGTTTTAACTCTAAATTCTACTAAGTGAAAAAAGCTTGACTCACAGAGAACATCTTTTTCAAGAACTCTAATCCATATTTTTCCTTCGAAGAAAAGATGTAAGACAGTACAGAAGCAACATGGATCAAGTCAAGAAGAAACTAATAACAATCGAAAAACCACAAACTTCCATACCAGAGAACAAAATCACTCATAGAAAATCAAAATACCGAATAGAAGCTTACAATAAGGATAACATAAAACAAACATACTCGGAAAATTCGAGCGAGGAAATCCCACGCAAAACTTGAACTTTCTTCGTCCATTCATAACACACATGATAATACTGATACAAACATTCCCATTTCAATGAAATCTCGAAACGAAAAGTGGGAATATGGAAAAAAACAAGATAATCAAATGTTACCTAGATTCTTCTGTTGGAATATAGTTCCAATATCTTCGATCATCAATCCCGGTTATGGCTAATCCCTTTGAAGAAACAGACAAGCAAACACCACCTGTGCTTTTGTCCAACCAAACTTTCTGCAAGCAACACAAAATTTCATGCCCATCAGTGCCAAAGCCAAAACAATAAAATTATATAACCCAAATCACTCAAAACATGAATAGTGTTTGGTCTCCTAGAAAACATAAGAAAAGAGAAAAAAAAGTACTAGTGCTACATCTTTAATCAAACTCAACACCTTCTCCTGATTAAATTGGCTTAGCTAGTGTTCTAAAATTACTAATCAATACGATTAAGAATTAAAGTTCTCTTCTATTACAAGTTTTCTTCTGGAACCGATCAAAGATAAGACTTTTAATAGACCAAAACCTCAAAATTTGTTATTTTGTTCCATACGTTCTCGTCAACCAAAACCGAGTACAAACACTCGCATTAATTATAACAATTGATAAGAGAAAAAGAGTATGACTGAGCAAGTTTCAGCTTCATGAGTTAAATTCCAGAAAAGTACCTAAACGTTCAGAGGAAAAAAAAGTAAACCCAAAATTTTCTCGGCAACCAAGCAGAAGACAAAGAATATCAAGGTAAACATCACACACCTTGGTACCATCATCAAAAGAACTAGGCCGACAAAGCCTCGCATAAACCTCTCTCTTACCCAAATTTCCCAAAGAGTCTCCCAACACTTTCCGAACAAGAACCCCATAATTCGAAGGCAGTTTCGATTCCCAAACGAAATCCGCCATGGAAGCACCACGAAAAGCTCGGTTCAGCTTCGCGAATTTGCAAATCTCAGTGGGTTCCAAATACCCCAGAATCGAAGCGACGCAGCTCTCAGGCAGGTCCCCAAGACCGGGCCTTGATTCCGAAACTACCATAGACCCATCTGGGTACGAATTGAAGAACGAGAAAGTGAGACCCATAAACCTTGATCAGAGAGAGAACCCAGATGGTAGAAGGTTCTAAAGAATTGATTCAAGGTAAGAAGCGATGGGTGGTGTTCTTGCTAATGGTGGCTAAGGCTAAGATATTATTTATGGGTCATAATATTTCGTACATGGACAGAGCTGGTGGCGTTAGTTTTGTTTGTTTCTCGAGAAACAGAAGGAATACAGCGGTATTTGATTTGGACGGAAAACAGAGGAAGGGAATGGCAGACCCATGGACCATGAGCCTTTTTTTCTTTTATTATCATATTATTTTAACTTTCTTTGTTTGTTTATTTATTTTCATTGAATAAATATTTAAATAACCATGGTCGGTTTTGTGTTCACACCTTTATATCATGAATATTATAGATATTAAATGTTGTTCCTGGTTTTGGAATTTTTCTCATTGGGCTCTGACTAGAAACAAGGGAAAAGAAAATCAGAAAGAAAACGACATAGAAAAATAATGGATTAATGGAATCTATTAGGAATACATTGAAAAAAAAAAAAAAAAGAATCTGTAATGGGTATATATGTTCTTTCATGGTACTTAAGATCAACGTGGTAGGTGCACCATTTATGTTGGTATTCTTAGATATTTTCGTATAAAGACTTGGAGATCTTCTATTTTTCTGTATATTTTTCTTTTTTTTTTAATCAATAAATGATTTCAAATAATTATCTTTTTTTTGAAAAAAACTAATACAACACTAGTTGGTAGATTTTGGTAGATTTTTGATTGATGGAATGTGTTATGACTAGTATTTATCTTGTGGTTGATGTAGCAGTGGACTAGAATAATTCAAAGTTAAAAGTAAATCATAAATTAATTTAAAATATAAGATTTTTATGTATAATAAATAAATAAAAAATAGGTTATTATCATCATTTTATATCTTATATTTTGATATTTTGTTCAAATTATATTTTATATTTTAGTTATTATCAATATTGACCTTTAAATTTAAATTTTATTACAAATTTACCCTGACATTAATTTAAAGCAGTTGATTTACCAATATGTTATTTAAAAATTAAAAATAAACTGTATAAAAACTTATTCGAGAATAAATTTATTAAACTATATTGGTAAATTAACTGCTCTAAATTAGTGTAGGATATAAATTTATAAGAGATGTTAAATCTAAATATCAATGTTGATAATAACCAAAACAAAAGATATAAATTGAACAAAATGTCAAATTACAAGGTATAAAAGTGATTTATTATCCCATAAAAAATTATGCAACAAGTAGACTATACCAGGAAAATAAACTCAATCATTTGAAAGGGGTAAATAATCTTTATTCATGTGAGAGTGTGTTGGTCAACAATATTGCACTAAATGTGACCAGTCTTTCATCAACTAATAAATTAAGAAAAAGAAACCCAAAATTTTTTACTCAATTTCTTTTGAGAAATTTCTTTACTTATTTTACACCATTGTGAATTAATGATGATAATAATTTTCTTCTAAACCTTTTGGTATCATTTCTTTTGTTTTACCTTGATCTTGAAAATGATAAACTTAGAGCTATATAGAAATGGGGTTGGAGTTTGTAATGTTTGATTCCTTGATATTTGAGAATCGATTGATTTTTCAAAGCAATGAGGAAGGAAGTGGCAAATATATATATTGTCATAACACGTACATAGTTAAAACACAATTTCATATAAATTTTAGAGTGAACTTAATTACAATTGCTAGCACACATATACAACAAAATTAAGACCTCAAATATTTAATGTAGTTCCACCTCATTGTGTACATCTAAGATATGTTACTAACAAGTGTTTCATTGAGAAAAATAATACCAAACTAACCAAATTTATGTACAAAATTAAAACCAAAACTTTTATTTATTTATTAAGAGTCCTTAGGCTAACGAAACTTCTAATTCCGTAAGCCAAATACTAGTAATCCTACCAAGCGTAAAAGACATCAACAGCCACACAACTTATGTACAAAATTTTCCAAACTTCGAATTAAGTTTAGTATAGGTTTCATGCCTGAAATTATATTCGTGACTTGAAGACAGCCTCTAAGTAAACTAATGTTTTTTATTTTTTTTGGTTTTATAAACAAATCTAAATTAATAGATCAACATTACTAGAGTCCAGAATAGGTGTGTTATTCCATTTGCGCCAGTCGTTTTATTTATAATAAAATTTTGTCTGTTGAAGTCAATTAATATTTGATTCTTTTCAATACATATGGTTAAAAACACAGTAAAGGGAAGATATGATCATTGAAGTGTTATAATTGTATATCAATGAGTCAAAACCATTTTTGTATATTCAAGCTCATATTCCTCATCTATCATATTCATCTTCGAACAAGATGTCTGTAACCAATAAAATTGCAAATTCTTAGTAGAGCATCCTAGCTAGCGATAATATTATCTTTCTTTTTTAAAAAATAAAAAATAAAAAGTTGGGTTAAACATATTGTACAAAACTTAGACCAACAAAATCAATTATACGAGAAAGATTTGATAAAACAATTAAGGAGTTCTTCGCATGTCATTTACTTGTGTTTTAGTAGTGATATAAGAATATACATTACTTTTAAAAAAAAAAAAAAAAAGCTTCGATCGATGCTGATTATTATAATGCATATATAGTACTTGGAGTTGGGATTTTGGAGTTAGTGGATTCTATTCTATATGTGTCACACTAATTTAAATGGACTTTCGGCAATAAATTGAATTTCACATCACCTCACGGCACACGTGAAATTAATTGAATATATTCAATATTTCAATAGAATCATTTAAGCAATTTATATATTGTCGCTTTTGGACAGTCACGACTCATGATCCAAAAGAGAGAATTTTATTTGTCATCTCAACAATTCTGTTACAGCCTTTCCACCTTCATATATTATTCTGTACATAACCACTTCCTTGTTAGCATCGACCGTCTTAGCACTAAACTAAGCAAATGCAATTATCATTGAATAAATATAGATTACCAACAAATTAAAACATGATCAAAAGGGGATTTTCTATTCTTAATAATGACACTAGAATTATATATCAAAACCATGCATGATTCGTTGATATATTCTATGGTCATGAAATCCAATCCAAGCTAACCACATTCTAAGATCATATTAAACTATTTGTTCACACAATGAGTCAGCAATCTTCAATGTTGAATTCAAGTTAACATATTAAGGGGAAAAATGTGGACCAACCATCCAAAAAAAAGGATTCTATAATATTATGCAACGACTGAAGTGATCGACCGCGTACAATCAGCAAAAGGATGCAGCCAACTCAACGTGGATCTGAGTCAGCTCATCCACGTGTCACAATAGCCAACTCTACTTTGAAAGACTAATTTAAATAAATATTGTTTATTGGGCAAGTTGTAATGTGGATTAAGATCATCATCGTGGATAATATTTACATTGATGTCATACAGTTTATTGATGCATGATTGATCCATGTTCTTATATCAAGTTCGGATAAATACGAACAAAATAGCTAAATGCTTGATTTGCTTCTAATCTCTCTCTCTTTTTTTTTTGTGGGTATTTTATTTACAGACACATTAACTAAAGCACGTATGTTCATGTAATCCTACATGTCGATCCTATTTCCTATAATTAATTCACTACAAGATACAGATCTTTTCCAGACGCGTCAGGGAAAATATCTAGACAAGTCAGGAATGATTTCCTAACCAAAAAAAAAAATAAAAATATCCGCATGTTGCGTCGGTGAACAACCATCGGAAAAGGTAACTTAGCGACACAACAAAACACGCGTCGGGGAACGTTACATTTGCCAATAGCTTAGCAACATCGGCAAAAGCCTTCGCGTCAGTAAATAATGCCTCTGAAATTTGTAGTGGTCAACCCCTGTATGAACAACGCATTGGAAAAAGTATGTAAGTATTGTTGGAAAAATGGTTTGGAAAAACCATTGTTAATAGCCATTTTGAGTCATGGGTGAATGAGAAATTGAAACCCAAAGTGAGAAGGTTCTAGAATTGAATTTGTAACATACAAGAGTTACAAAATTCATTTTTGGACATTTATTAGGCCTCATAAAGCTGAGGTAACAGCCAAAAACGTTTTGGCAGTTATGTTGTAACAGCCAAACGTTTTTCAGTTTTTCAACCACATTAATGGGCTATGGCTGTTACGTTGTAACATAAAAACGTTTTTCAGCCATATTAATGGACTGTTATGTTATAACAGACAAACATTTTTTAGCCATTAATGGGTTGTTGCTGTTACGTTGTAACAGACGAATGTTTCTCAGCCAGATTAATGGGTTGTTATGTTGTAACAGGAAAACGTTTTCAGCCACATTAATGGGATGTTAATGGCTTGGTTCCCCCATGAACACTATAAAAGGAGACCTTCTCCTTCACTCTAAGACACACCAAGTCACACAAAGACACACATATTCCTCTCTTCCATTTCTCTCTGTGTCGGTTAAGAAAAGTTAGTTAGAAGTTAGAGAGAAGTTAGTTAGAAGTTAGAGAGTTTGAGGTCTTGTTCTTTCTTATAAGAGTTGTCAAATTCTCTTGAGTTCTGGTGATAGAGTTTGGTTCATTGCTCAGTTCGTTGTGAGTAGCAAGTTGGTGCGACGTTGCTATTCGTGAACCGTTTTATCCTGGGAAACAGACGCTGCTGACATTCCTCTAAGCACCCCGGTGAGGAGGCGTAACTGTTTTAAGGAAATTGTGTGAAACACAAGACTCGGTTTGATTTCCTTAAACTCTTTTGTTATTTTGGTCATTATAATCATAATTTATTTGTGAATTTATTACGTTGTTTGATTTAACTTCATGATAATTATTTTTATCCTAGTTATTTGTTAAATCATATGTTATAACTTGTTATTGTTATATTTTTTTTATTTTTCTGGATATATTATTACTTGCAATAGCTAAAATTGTCCAACAATCTTAAAACAGTTATATGTCTTTTATGTGTTATTGCTTTATAATATATCTGGATTTATATATTGTGATTAGAGATATTTCTTTAATAAATTGTAATAATTGAATAATTACAATTTAGACAAGTTCTGTCTAGGAGGCTGGATTTTAAGTGGGACCGTTTGTGACCCCTCCGTGGTCTTTCCTGGGAGTTTGTCTATTGAGTAATATTTGATTATTGCCGTTTATTTCTAGAAAAAGAAATCTCATTGGATTTGTTAATCTTGTCAGAAATGGCAACTGGATCAAACAATCCTGCTATGGCCCATGTGCCTGCTCCTATTGTGGCTCAAATGCCAACCCCTGTGGTGACTCCGGTGGTACCAGCAGTGCACCACGAAGAGAAGCCTGAGAAGTTCAATGGGTTGAACTTCAAAATGTGGCAACAGAAGATGTTATTCTATCTGACCACATTAAACCTTGCGAGGTTCTTGACTGAGGAGGCTCCAAAAGCCAACGATAATGAACAAGATTTCCAAGTCATCACTGCGGTTGATGCTTGAAAACAGTCAGACTACCTTTGCCGTAATTATGTAATGAACGGTTTAACCGATTCTTTATACGAAGTTTATCGTAATAAGAAGACGGCAAAGGAATTATGGGAGTCACTTGACCATAAATATAAGACTGAGGATGCTGGGTCCAAGAAATTTGTGGTGGGACGCTTCCTAGACTTTAAAATGGTCGACTCTAAAACAGTAATCAGTCAAGTTCAAGAATTTCAATTGATTCTGCATGAAATTCAGGCTGAGGGAATGGTTATATGTGAACCCTTCCAAGTAGCTACTGTCATTGAAAAGCTACCTCCTGCATGGAAGGATTTCAAGAGCTACCTCAAACACAAGCGAAAGGCAATGAACCTTGAAGAGCTTGTTGTGCGACTTCGCATTGAGGAAGACAACAGACGTGCTGAAAAGTCAGGAGCATCGTCGAGTACGCCTATGGCTAAGGCAAATGTTGTAGAACATTCTCAAGGCTTTAAAGCCAAGAAGAATAAACAAAAACAGCCAAGC
>JXTC01000558.1:23740-80755 GCA_002914845.1 Trema orientale | reverse complement strand
AAACACCTCTTCCTCTCCATTCTCATCCAAGACACAAAAATCCATTCAAATAGTTGATGTGACTGATGAACCATTTGAATGGAAAAACTAAATTGATGAAACAAACACTCATTCCAAAAGACCATTTGAATGGAAAATTTAGAATTATTGAAACAAACACCCATTCAAATGGATTTTCCATTCCATTAGAATGGAATGGGCGAACCAAACGGCCCCTATATATAAATAGATTCTCCATAGATTCCCGTTATTCCCCACAGATTCCCATCCAACGATAATTAAGGCATGACCCTACGTAGGGACGCCCTACCATAGCCATCTCTATAAATATAATATAAAAATTTAAAATATTATTAATAATTATTCGTTGTATGCTTACCCTTAGGTTTATAAGACCCATGAGACTCAACAAACCTTGAGTAAGAGCATACAACTGCTTTGCCCGATACTACGTGTTTTGCACCGAAATTTTCTGCCACAAAAAAATAATTAGTTAAAATGAAGTAATATATATTATGATAACAATACAAGTTATTATAAAAATAAAGTATTATTTGAAAATCCAGTGTCACAAAATAATCGCAAAGAATAGCCTAATCATCTGTATGCATGTAAAAGGCTGCTTCTTTGAGGCCTCGATGCCATCCTTCTCACCGAAGACGTCAAAATGCTTCTTTATGGTGCTTTGCTAATCTCTCAATGTATGCAATGATGGTCTGTGTAACGTCATCCATGAAGAGAACATTGTCACAATAAAAATCAAAATTCAACTGAAAAAAAATAACATTGGTTGATAAAATACTATAAGAAGTATAATTCACAAAAGTCGATATATACATTACTCATCTCATCACCGAGACCAAAACGTGGTCATTTTGGGTGAATTAATTTATTTATAAAAATAATATTTAAAAAATTAAATTAAGTTATGCGTCAGCATAGGTAGCCATCCCCAAAAAGTAAAAATCTTAAAAAGGGCGCGTCTACAGTAGTGGTGCCCCTACGTAAGGCCCTGTCTATTCACCGTTGGATGGAAACTGTATATAAATAGATTCTCCACAGATTCCCGTTATTCCCCACAGATTCCCATCCAACGATAATTAAGGCATGACCCTACGTAGGGATGCCCCTACCGTAGCCATCCCCAAAAAATAAACCACAAATAACTCGTAGTTTATTTTTCTCAAAACATTTGGCAATGTAAAGGAAATCTGCATTGGCAAAAGTATAAAATAAGATGCCTCTTTTTTGCGCCTTTTCGCACTAGCTCCTTGTTGATGGCTTGATGCATTAAGCGTCGCTATATGCTCGCCCTATTTTGAATTTTAGGGAATACCTTTCCTAACGCGATAATGGGCCAGTTTGGTAGAGCTGTAGATTTTAGAGAAAACACTTTTAGCTATGCTGAAGGAAAAATCCGCTGTAGTGCAAAGTAGTAGAGTGTTTGATAAACTGTAATTTTAAAGTGCTGTAACTTAAAAAAACTGTATTAAAGTGTTTGGTAAACTATATGACTGAATCGTTATGCAAATATAAAATGACTAAAATATATATCATTATACAATTATGCATATTTATAGAAAGAGCTTATTAATAATTATGCATATTTGTACATACTAAAGATATTAATACTTTTTTTGAAAAAATTGATATAAAAATAAATTCAATTAAATTAGTTACTCAATTAAATTTATTTTATTTTATTTTATTTTCACCTGAATTTAAAATTTCAATAAAGAATCAATTTGGTTACATCAAAATAATTAATATGAAGAGTATTTTAGTCAATTATGATTTAACTATATTAATACTTTTTTTAAAAATAATTGATATAAAAATAAATTCAATTAAATGTGTGACATTTTTACTTTTAAGTTAGGATATTTTAGTCATTATGATTTATTCATTAAAAAATAGCGTAGATGACTTTTGGTTGTAGTTTTGTCAAAAATTATTGAATAATCTGATTTTCAAGTTTTTACCAAACACCTTTTGGCTCACAGATTATTTGAAAAGTACTTTTAGCTTGTTAAGAAGTTAAACCAAACTGGCCCAATGTCTAGAGCATCAACAATTGTTTGTTTTGCCAACGATCCAATATTATTGTGTCGGGAAATGCCTTCTCTCTTGTTGTGTATTTATATTTATATATGTGGGTCCCAATTCAATAGGATATTTTTTAGTCATTTGATCATTATCTAACAGCTATAATGATTTGGATAGTTGAAAAAAAAAAATACATACTATTTAATGTTCTTTCAATTTCTCTGTATTTTTACCATTAAAGATATGTAAAATAATTTTAATTCGGCAAAACATTACCAATAAAAAAAACTATTGGATTAGTCCCATACGGCTAAAAAAAATTTATAGGTTAAACAAAATACATATATATGAGATTGAATTATTCCCAGTGATCTAGCTTCTTTTTTTTTTTTTTTTGAAAGAGAATGATCAAGCTATTTGATGAGATATATATTGTCGCGTTGTTAGGTTTTTCTTCACATTTAATTAAAAAAATCAATTGTCAATTGCTGTCACACTTTTACACTTGCAGGAACTACTGGTCTAGCTAATTGCAACTTGCATTACAATAATTAATAATATTTCCTTCTTTACGAATCAAAAAGAATATAATATAAATTATAAAGAACGGTACTTATTGGCTACTGAATCATTTATATGTTTTATGTTAATGAAGCAAAGATTAGGTTATTGAGTTGATCTTCCAGCAAAAAAAAAAAAAAAAAAGGTTATTGAGTTGATTCTTGATTTTACATGCTTGATTGATCCCTTAATGGCAGACCAAATATGATAATCTCCATCTTGGTAGGCAGAATAAGGACCAAGTTGCATGTTTCAATTTTCGTACGATTATATCTCTTACACAGTATTCTTCATATTGTAATCAACGCAAAATACAAAGTAGGCTTAATTGGACACGGAAGAAAAGAACATGTAGCCATAGTAATCTGACTAGCCACCTAGGGCCACCTAAATTCCATTTATCCGTACGCAATACATGTGTACCATCCATGTATGAAAAAGAAAAATACAGCTTCTCGGAAAAAAAAAAAATTCAAAAAAAGTGTTTGGAGATGGGGGTATTTATGGAGCTTTATAATCTTTTCTACCCACTGAGATTGAATCTTCAATGTACTATTCTCTCCCAAGAGTTGTGTGTGGTTAGATTAGAAATACTAACCAATATGTATGGCTATTAGCTTAGCTTATTAATATCAATATGGAGTAATAGTAAAACTATATATATAAGCTAGCAATGATATACTTCATCACTAGATTAAAAATATATTAGTATAAGATCAATAATTATGAGGCTGACAGAGTGAGAATCAATATTATATGGATCACCTCAGTCCAAAAATAACCAAAAAAAAAAAAAAAAGAAAATTGCTTAAGCTCTTCTCAAAAGTTTCAAAAAATTTTATCCTAGAAAACCTATCTTATCATAATTCAACTCAACCAAAAAAATGAACAAGTAAAGAAAATTATTGGTTGAAGTGGAAGTGTCGAACAATCTTAAATTATAAATAGGAGGGAGTGATACAGACAAATTAAAGTGTCTTTCTCTTTCACTCTTTATTGCTAGAGACTGATAATAAATCACAACATCTCCCTTAAAATAAATTATGAAAATAATAATAAAATATATCAGTCGTCTTTTGTAAAATATACCTTTTTAATAGTCTGTTTTGGAAAATAATAAAAATAAAATATTTATTTTATGTGCATTTGAATTGATAATATATATTAAGTCATTCCGGTAAAAGAAAACGATACCTAAAATTAAGTGACATGTCATTTATCTATAACCTTTGTAGAAAGTGTGCAGAAATGAAACCACATATAGTTTTATGATTATGGGAAACGACATGTTTCTGGCAATGGAAATTCGGAAGAAAACGGTGGTGAAGATTGAAGAGCGATTCATTTCTGCCCTTTGATTAAAAAAAAAAAATTACATTTCGTTTTTTTGTTAAAGAAGTATACTCACATAAACAACCATATTGTAGGAAAAGTACTGCAGTGACATGAAAGGGCATGTCATCCTCTATTATTGATGGAAATTCAGCTAAAGCAACATTCATTTTCGGCTGCACTAAGAAAAACCACAAATGGTTTTACTCGTTGAAATAGAATAACTGACATATACATTCCCTTGTGGGAAGGAGTGATTTGCAAAATAAACTATATAGAATATCACTTTTAGTAAGGGAATGCATTTTAAAAAAAAATTATTGTAAAATATACTTTTTAAGTTATAATTCGACCATGTTGAATCATGTTCGACATATTTATTAGTCGTTAAAATGTATATTTTCCAAAGAATTTTAGAAGTAAATTATTTAATGAAAGTTACTTTTCCAAATAGTCTAGTTTTCCAAATTATTTATTTACGTATACTGCATGTGTTTTCCCAGACTGATATGCCTCCAACTATCATATATGTAACTAATTAAAACAAAACGTTTTGGGTGAGTTTATTAACATTCCTTTTTTTTCCCCCTCTTCCCAAGCCCTCAAGTGCTAATTTATAAAGGACAAAAATAATCCCATATAAAATGATACAAATGGACACAAATAATGTTTAATAACTAGATTATTATTTCTTAACTAGATTATTTTTTCTTCACATCCCCTTAAACATAATTTATAAAAAAAAAAAATCATCTAAAATCATCTTAAATAATCAAAATACTTTTAGTTAATTGAAGTTAATATAGTGATGGATAAATATAATATAAATTCAAAATTGTAACCATCTTTCTCTCAAAAATCCTATAAGATAATTCAAGAATTTTAATTCTCTTTCTCTAATTCTCAAAAACTATAGAAATGATTCAAAACTCCAAATCTCCTTTTCTCTAATTCTCAATCACCCTAAAAAAAATAATTCAAGAATTCTAACTATCTCTAGATCTCAAGAACCCTAAAAATGATTCAAAAACTCTAATTGTCTCTCTAATTTTTAAGAACTCTAAAAAAAATTATCAAAACATCTTGGTTATTAGAATGATCAAAGTAAAAGAAATCATGTTTGAATTTTTCTATTGATGACTAATTTTGAAATGAGAAACTTTTAAAGGGGTATGTTAATAAAATATTCTAATTTTAAATTTTAAAAGGGATTTATTTAGAAAAGAGATGAAAAGAAGAAAAAAAAAAAGAATTTGACAGTAGAGCCAACAAGATTTTTTCTTCTCCTTTGCTATATAGCAACGATCAAAGGCAGGCTTGAAAAAAAAAAAAAAGGCAGGTAACACATAATTTTCAGAATAAAATAATGGGGCAGGTAAATCTATGATTGATTTCTTAAAAAAATAAAAATAAAAAGAAGTGTTGAATCTATGATTATGATCGAATAATATTTTTCTAATTCACGAGGTTCACACTAAAAAACTTAAATATTGTCCATTACATTGGCCAGCATGATTAATATAATTGCCGATTAATGATATATAGGTCTAGTCAATTTCAACCAAACTTGTTGAAAATTTATATGGAACTGCCCCTAGCAATAGGATGGATATTTATAAATTTGCTATAATATTCCAGTACCTTTCTCAGATATACTAATTCAATTAATTAACTATAGTAATGACAAAAAATAGTTTGATCCAAATGCTTCCCATGACTTGGTTTCTCTTAAAAAAAAACCTTGTCGTTGATCTCATAAAAGGTCGGAGAGGGAATACTTTGATATCCATCTCTGGCTTCTTATCCTCCTCACTTATCATCCTTAATTTTTTTCGGGGATAAAGGGTTTTTTCTTTTTTTTTTTTAATTTTTTATTAACTCAAGATGCAGGTCTGACCATAGTAGCACGTTTATGTGGATTATGTACAATCTAATCTTTGATCTGTATGAGCTTTAAATTCAGTATACTAGATCTTGAATCTAAGAATTTTTCTTCGGTTTAGATCCATAGTACGGATGGGTTGATTTTCTTTTCAACAAGGGTGGATCTTATTTAGTGTTGGAATTATAGTCTACCTGTAAAGAATGCAGTCAAATAGCAGATGAATGTAATTATTTGCTAGTGATCCTTGTTATATTCTTTTATTAGAGAATTATGATAGTCTATAATTCTTGTTGTTATTGTATTTATAATTTATTTTTTCGTCTCTTTTTTTAGGAGTTTGAAATTATAATCCTATTTTTTTATACTATAATTAAAGTTCTTTAACTTTTATTAATATTATTTCTTTTTTATGACAAGGAATACTAACCAACTACTTTTCAATCTTTTTTATTAGGGCGCGTCTACAGTAGGGGTGCCCCTACGTAGGCCCTGTCTATTCACCGTTGGATAGGAATCTGTATATAAATAGATTCTCTACAGATTCCCGTTATTCTCCACAGATTCCCATCCAACGATAATTAAGGCATGACCCTATGTAGGGACGCCCCTACCGTAGCCATCCCCTTTTTATTATGTAGAGTGACACCCCAGATATTTTAATTTTCTACCCAACAAATAAAGACATAATTGGAATCTAACTATGTAAGGATGCTAAATGAGTGGTGTCATTTTCTTAGCAAAAGGGAATTTTAAAAAAAAGAGAGAGAGAGAGAGAGAGAAAAGATAACAAAAAAGGCCAGCAAGAAAGGGACTCAATTATACAAGGAGACACTCTTTGTGAAATTCGTACACATATATTTAGTGCATGCAAAATTTGAGGTGTCTAGTCTAAATTAGAAACTTCCTCAAAATGATCTAAATCTAGGAGGAAATTTTACTTGTCTTATGACATTTTCTTTTAATTTGGGGCCTTAATTTGATGACAACCATAAGTTTGAAAAAGAAGACGATTGAAATGGACTGGTTTTTGAGGATTAGGACATTGATGAGATTGAAGAAGGGCCTAAAATCAAGACTATTGAATGAAATGGTAATGCAATACATAAAATCATGTGATGCTGACATTAGCGGTAGGTATTGCAGAGGATTTTACGGTTCATATTCATGTAAATTTAACCAATGAGAGATCTCCATTTTATACTTCCAAGCAATAAAAAAAAAAAAAGACGATGCAATTAATCTGTGGCGGAGCGTCGTTAAGGCAAGAGATATATACCGCTGATTTTTGGAAAAAATCCTCTATGTATTATACACATATTTAGTTTTTATATATTAAATCAATTAATTGATAGTTTTTTCCTCATTAAATTTAAACTTTTCATATTTAATTCCATCCAAAATTAGATTGGTTATTTCTCTAATTCTTAAATATCATCAATCCATTTAATTTTAAATTTCTTCTAGTTCATCTTCATCTCTTTTTACCTTTTTTTTTTCTCCCTAATTTTTATCACCAGTTTATTTGTTTATTAAAATTTTTTTAGTTTGAACAAGCAATTGGTATATCATATTAGGCTACACATAAAATTGGAAAAATTAATTTTATGTTACATACGTGTGAGATTTGTATGTATATTTATACATATATGTAGATGTGTCTAAATGTTTTCTATTTGTAATTTTTAAAAGTTTTTTCACTTCACCGGAATATTTATTTATGATATTTTATTTGTAATACATATGTTTTATGTTAAAAAAAAACAATATGTTTGTAAATCTTATATAATTTTTATTTTCTTCTATTAATTTGTAAATTTTATAAAATAAGTGAATTTTTTATATCTAATTTAGAAGATATTTTAAATGAAAATTACTCTCGTTATTCTATACATGTGAAAATAATGATAATATAACATCAAATAGTATGAGAATTACTTTTGTATATCTTATTATAAATGTAAAGTTAGGAAAATTAATTTTAGACTATAATCTAGATGTTTGAGATTAAACTTAAAAAATATATAAATAAATTAACCTTTATTGAATCTTTATTTGAGCTGACTTAAAATTTTGATTTATGTATTTCCCATCCTGAAATAGATTTCTGGCTCTATCACTGTAAATAAATAACTTCAGTTTTTATTTACTTGTCATGAAAAAAGTTTCATATACAAATATTAATTTGAGTATGGTTTTGGTATTAGCATCATCTTACTTAGTTTCGTTTTCTCCAATAACATAGTTTTTGCATGTTTTTAGTTGGACAATGGTCATGCGTTAACATAAGGGGAAATTTAAGAGATGCCAAAAACAGATTAATAATGTTATTTTAATTTTATTATAAAAAGGAAAAAAAAAAAACATGCTTAAAGATTTTTTTACTTGCTTGATCAACTGAGTTTAATACTTTAAAAAGAAAGAGAGGAAAAAAAACTTAAATTTGGTGACAATCATTAACTTTTTATGTTTTGATGTCAAGCATTTTGGAATTATGTAGTGTTTTTAACGATAACTGATAGCATTTAGACATTGGCATAAGATTTTGGAAAATCAGAGCTTGTATGTTCTCTTTACACTTGATTATTTTTTTTCAAAAAAAAAAATGTCCACTTTTCTATTCTTTTAATAAATGTCCGAATCCATTAATTTTTATAATTTAGATATCAACCGAGTAAATATCAAATAGCAGTAGATTAGCTTACACAGTATAAACTATGAAAATTAATAGATTCGGATCATGGATAGCAGTACTTAGAAAAAAGTTGTAGTTTTATAGCAGTATTCTTAAGAAAAAACTGCCAAAAACTGCTATAAGTGCAAAACAATCCTTCAAAATTTCTATTTAGCTTAATTACCTCACAATTTATTTGTGACAGTCCCAAACAGTCAACCTAAAAAATAATAAAATTATTTTGGCTCAAATTACTTCCACCCAGTTCCAAATGGGAAATGGCTTATTAGGAGTAATTTGAATCAAAATAACTTTTTAAGGTTTTCCATCATATATTAGTGTTGGGTAATCACTATATTTATTACTATTTTATGACCAACCAGTAGTCACTATTATAGTGACTAGTCCTCACAAATATTGAGATATTCATTTAAAAAAAAATAATCACATTCTATAAGATATTCTTAAAAGTCATTTCACCTCAAAGCAATACGGGGAAATTAGAAAACATACGGTATTTTTGAAAAGAATTGGAAAAATACGGTGCTTTTGTATTTTTCACGGTGCGGTACAGTTTTTATTAAAAAAATACCGCTTTTTAAAAAATATTTATAAAAATACCATTTTTTAAAATAGTAACTAGTTTCTAGTAACCAGTTTTCAGAAACTGGTAACTAGTAACCGAAGATATTTATAACTGATATATGATTGGTAACCAGTTTCCAGTAACCAGTTTCCAAAAACTGGTAATAAGTAACTATCTTAAAAATGGTAATTTTCTAAATTTTTTTAAAAAGTGATATTTTCCTAATTAAAACTATGAAAACTGGAAAAAATTGTGACTTCCGTTATTTTGTAATTCTTTTCATTTTTTTTTTAGGTATACGTGTAAGAAACCCAAGCAATACTAGTGAGGTCCATTTCCGTTCCAAGGCCCTCGAAATCCACCATATTTTGGGCCCAAAGCAAGTATTGGTTTTCTTATGAGTGGACCCCAAGAAATGAGCATGCTCGGAAAATATTTTTCATAAGCTGATCAATCAAGAAGAGAAGTTTTGTTGAGATGGGCAATGGAAAAAACTATACATATAATAAAATCAATTGTTCTTCAAGTTCCAGATTCCTTTCCTTGTCCTAATCTAACTTATTTTGATGATTAGTTGAGTAGATGTAGCATTAAGATGTTTGACTCATTTAAATTGTGTAGTGAATAGGAAACAAAAATGGTCGCTCAAATAGATCAAACATGGGTTCTTAAGTTCTCGCATTTGCTTGACATGCGTGAATTTAAGATTACAGTTTATTATGAAATTTTAACCTCCTAAGAAGAGTACCAGTAGTTTCTTGTTAGATATCAATCCAAAAATGAATACCTGAACATTTAGGTATTGAACACTAATCAAGAATTTCCACTAGCTGATTAAGTCAACTTCTAGTAGAGTTTCAAGTTATTCCATTTGGCTAATGCCACTATTATTGTTTCAGTAGCATGCAGTGGGGAGAATTAGAAATGAGAAACTTCATTCTTATGATTTTTTTTTTTTAATAATTAGAGGAATCTTGATTCATTTCTTGCATTATTAGTACATTATATTATTCCTTAACAGACCAACTAATATTACACAACTGAGGTACTCTAGTTTGTCATGATTCAGTAAGGTGCCCGCTTTATTGTTCAATTCTCCACTTTATTCAATTCTCAAGTTTTCCCAAGATTCAGCTCAATGCAAATCTCGTCCAATTCCCCCAGGTCCATACTCATGGCCAATCCTTCGAAATCTTCTACATATTGGGAAAAATCCTCTGGCTAAAAAATGACACAATTTGGTCAAACATATGGACCTCTCCACTCACTAAAGCTTGGCAGTCAAAAGGGTAGTTTTGGCATCATCACCAGCCGCTGCCATGGAAATCTTGGAGACCCAAGATAGCCTTTTGTTGGGTCGAGTTGTTCTTCATGTGGCACCGGCTAAAAGCTTGGAGCTCAACAACTTATCGCTTGGATGGACTTTTGAGTGCAATGAGAATTGGAAGCACTTACGAACAGTCTGTAGAACTTAGCTTTTTCCGAGCAAAGCAACACAGTCTCGAGCATGTTTGAGAAAAGAAAAGGTGATGAAAATGGTGAAAGTTAGAGAACTAGTATCCACCACGGTGTTCAACATGTTCAGTAATATATTGGTTTCACTATATCTTATAAAATTTGAGCAACAGAGTGAAGATGGTGGAATGGGTGGAGTGTTAAGGACTGTCACGGAGGTGGCTGCTACTCTGAATATTTCTGATCTTCAATCCACTATTAGGTACAACTGATTTACAAGGCTTGATAAAAAAAGTCAATAATGGAATTATATGATAGGTATGGGAGGCTATAATCAAAGAAAGAAGATAGAAGAAAAGAGGTGAGATTTCAAGGCAGGAGGATTTTCTAGATGCTCAAATCAGTAATGGCTCTCCCAATGATCAGATCAATATATCTCACATTATTAAAATACACATGCTTTTTGTTTTAAATTGTTCTATTCCAATGATTCAAATTTCTCACATTTAAATTATAACTCATTCAATTCCATTACATATTCAAATGTCTCCCATTCAAATTATATAAAGAGACTCTCCATGTTAATTTTTCTTCCGATTTATGTTTAATTATTTTGATTTTATTTCTCATTTTAGAATATCCAATGAGAAATTAGAGTTCTTATCGTTTTGATGTTGCCGGTGCTTATTAAAAAGGTTTGTTTACTTATTAATTTCATTATGTTTTGTGCTTATGCTATTTTGTTTTAAGAATATTCATGTTATGGTTAACATGAATCGTAGATTTTATAAGACTTACTTGGATATACCTCTGGTTTCTGTTTTTCGATTTTTTTTTTCTTGTTTTTTTTTTTAATTTTTAAAGATAATGAAATAAAATGTGAAGTTCTTTTCAAAAATTAGTTTGAGAAGTTCCAACTACTCGTTTTANTAAGCATGCCTTAAATCTATCATCTCAGTTTCCTCCGCACGTGGCATCAAGATTTTTGTCAAATAATCTTGTGCCAATTTGTATCTAACTACTAAAACTTTGATACTTTATTTAAAAGGAAGTAAAAGAATAGATTGAAAAAAAAAAAAAAAAAAGGACTGAAAAGAGTTGACTCATTTCAGATTTTAAATGAAGTGTAATTCTAACCATCAGAGATAAATTGACACAAGATTATTTGACAAGAGATCTTAATTCAACAATATCTGCAGGTATTTATGGACATTATATATAATAGAGCTTTTATCAGTCAAATATAAGGGATGAAATGGTAATAGAAATGTTCGGATTTGTGGCAAAAATGAAAGGTGAAGTGGTCAAAATTTGAGCAATAGTCCTCCGCCACGGAGAGTTTTTCTTCTTGTGGTAGCTATCTTTTCTCTTAGCAGGTGTCTTTCCTACGGGAGAGGGAGATATGAGTTTTTTCTCTTTTTTTTTTTTTAGTTTTTATTTTTATTTTTCTAAATAATCTTTCTATTTATGAAGGCAGTTGTCTATCTAGCTCTAGATTTATAGCTGTAGTTTTTTGAGTTGTTTTTAGTTTTTAGTTTCTTTTCCTAATGTGGCTTTTTTAAAATCTGTTTCATTTTTTATTCAGATCTAGAGAGGTTTCTTCTCTTTTGTTTGTTTTGTGGGTCATTTGAATACCCTCCATATCAAAGATCTTCCTTTGGAGCCGCCAAGCCTAGTAGTTTATGACACTGATACTGTTGGATGGGACCATTGTGGCGTTTACCTAAGGATGGCATGAACGGGACTATTGTGGCGTTTACTTAAATATGGCGTAAAGGGGGTCTGTTATGGCGTTTACTGATGAATGTCGTGAAAAAGAGTATGTTGTGGCATTTATTGATGGATGCCTTGAAATAGTTTTTTTGTTAGTAGGAGGTGGTATATGCAATCATATTTCTTGTAACATGAATTGATAGCCTACACTTTTATTTAGTTTGGAGTGATATGAGATGTATCTTAAGGGATATTTTTAGTTTCTTTAGAAACTTATACTTTTTGTGTAGCCGATTAAGCTAGTTATTAATTAAATTCTTTTGAGGAGCCATTCAAAAAATAAAAAATAAAAATAGAGTGATAGCTTTTGACTCGGTGAGTTAACTGGCCGACTTTGATATCATCACGTGGTGACCACCCATCTCCGTGCCCTACCTTGATAACCACCCATCTCACTGCGTTATTACCAATATCCATTTTCTTTTTCTCAAGATCAAGATTGGACTCTTCGACCAGAGTTCTATCTTGCAAGGGCACATAAAGAAAACTTTTTAATATATATATTTCACATGCACATTCCTTTCATAGTTTATTTGTCATCTATTTTTATGTGTGTATTTTGTTAATTCCTTGATTTGGACTAATTTGATTAGATTTGATTTGATTAAGAAATCAGTATCTTCTTCGTATTAATACTTGTATACTTGATTATATATATTCTCACATCAATGAAAAAGTTGTGCCATATTAATTTTTCCAAATTTTCAGAACTTTAGATTCACAAACTACAATGACAAATGTTGTTGTCGTTTTCTTAATATTGTCGTGAATCTTGATGAACACTCTACATTAGTTAAAAGTTAGATAACAGGATTGCTTTGTAACTAACTTACACGTCTGTTGATTTCTCATTGGCTCATGTTGTATTATGTATATGTAAAGAGGATATAATATGGGTGAGCCAGCTTTGAACGAAAGCTTGAAAAATTGCTCTATATATGAGGTTGTGTGAGAAAAATTCTCGGTATTTTTGATTTATAAAGGGTTCTCTGAGTGTTAGTTTCCCGAGAAACTGAGAGAAAGTAGTGTGTGTAACATTAACAACATTTACATAAGGAATTCGACCTGGGACAGGGATATTATCCTTGCCTCGGATGTAGAATATGACTTGAGCAATCCAAACCAAGCAATCCGGTTTTTTTTTTTTTTTGTTCTTGTTATTCTCGTTCATTATGTCTTTTACGTTTTAATCTTTACTGT
This sequence comes from Trema orientale, assembly GCA_002914845.1. Lineage (NCBI taxonomy): Eukaryota > Viridiplantae > Streptophyta > Magnoliopsida > Rosales > Cannabaceae > Trema > Trema orientale. The sequence goes on along the minus strand of JXTC01000558.1, from coordinate 67,246 downwards.
TATTTGTTGAGATTGGAGATTTACACTCGTTTTTAAATTGCATGCAAGGGATCATTTTCAAGATACATCCGTTTGTAAGCGATACGGCGTCGTAGAAATTTTGTCATTTGTAAGCGATTTCTTGCTTTTGTAAATTGTTGTTTTGGAAGTTATGTTGCCCATGAGCTGTGTTTCTTTTGGCTTCTGTCATTTGTCGTGACATAATGGCAGTTTTCAAATGACATTCTCATTCCTGATAGCATTTGTCGTTTTCTTAATGTTGTTCTTTATGTGATATTTTGTCGTTTATAGGAGAGTTTGTTCTTTATGATCTGTTTATGTGATTTTGTCTTTTGTGGTTTGTCTTTTATCCATGATATTGTCACTTTCCGTGATATTATCGTTTTTCAACAAATACCCGCTCCTAAATTCTGTTGTTATTCTTGATTCTGTCACTCTTATGGAATATGTTGTCGTTCTCATGAAACTGTGTCGTTTATTAAATCTACTGTCGTTTTTACATGTTCACCTAAGATAATATCCTTTTTGGAAATTTGAAAGAAATAGGAAGCATGTTTTATTATTCTTCCTTTGATTTGAATTCATATTTTCTTTTTCATAAGCGAAAGGAAAAGGGAAAAAAATAAAAAATAAATAGCAAAAACTTGTACAACCAACTGCAATTGAATGGTATATTCGTTGGTAACAACACGGCCCAGGGGCCTTAATAGCCCTGCTTTAAGGGAAATCGACGTGACAGTCATATTTTTGCTCAAAGTGATTTTTTTAATTCTCTTTTTCAAAATGACTTTTATAGTTCCAAATAATGACTTTTTTAGTTGTTTTTGGATAGAGAAAAAATGATCATTCTGAAACTGCCTTTATGCTATTTTATGCTTTATTACTAGTAGTCACAATTTTGTAACTGATGACCATAGTTTGGTTTACATTGTTACGAATATTGTGGTCTCAAATTTTACTCTTAATCACAATTTTGTAACTCATAGTTATAGTGTATTTTATATCGTTACGAATGTTATGAGATCTTGTTACTGTGATTTGTACAATCTTTACATGTTACCTTGATTTATGACTCCCAGTCACAAAATTTGTGCCAATCTTACAAAAGGAAGATAAATATTCCTATTGGCCAATAATAACTTAGTAATATTTGTCTAATACAAATCTAATTTTATAAAAAACCTATGTCATTTTCTTTAGTAGTAGTTATATATGTGATACCTACAGTCACATAATTCATGACAGTCATAACTTTGTGTCATATAACCCTGATTTATGACTGTTAGTTATAAAATTAATGCATATCTTACAAAAGTAAAATAAGTCTTCACATTGGACAATCAAACCATGTCATATTCTTTATTAATAGTCATATTTGTGTTATCTATAGTCACATAATTCTTAATAGTCATAAAATTTATGACAGCTAGGGAATTTACACCTCACATGATCTATAATTTAAAGTCACACAATTTGTGATGATCTAACACACACCAAATATCATTGTCACAAATCAATCTAACACCACAAAATACATAAAATTCAATCGCAAAATCTATTTGTAGTCATAAATTCAGTCCGAAATTATTCCAAAAGTACATTACATCGTACTTTTTTTACTGAAAAACTATGATTGTCACAAACCAAACAGAATACAATTTCTTGATTTATAAAGACAAATTAGGTTTCACCTGCATTCTTCATCAGAATTATCACTCCTAGACAAAATCCCTTTATAGATAAAGACACATTCTTTGACAAGTTTCGTATAGACGCTCCATCAGAGACAACAAATGATGACATGTGCTTGATTGCCGTCGAATTGCTCTGCCTGTCTAGATCATCATGTCTATCACTGTCATTGCCCATCTCAAATCCCACCTAAAAATTTCTTCAAAACTGAATAATCCTTAGAAAGTTTTGGATTATTGCAACTCCAAGAAAACCCATTTGACCTCTAATGTGCCCAATGCATCAATAATAATCTATACTCTAATTACCCAATAAATAGATCACATGAATTTAGAAAATTTATAAATACCCAAATAAAGTTGAGAGTTGGCCATCATAGAAGCTAGCTCGAAAGCATTGTTCGTGATTTCAGACATTAAGAGTTGCTCATGGTACACTTTCTCGGCCGAAATAACAGTTGCATATAAAGAAAGCATGAAATGGATGCAAAGGGTACGGGACAATGTTGGTCTGGAACTCTGTCATGTCCACGTCAAGAGCTCCATCGAAGCGGAGAAAATCCGTTTGAGATGAAATAACCTGTGCCCAAAAAGTCGCCTTCCTCATAGCCAATGATGCCTCCTGGCTCTGCTCCGTAGAGAGTGCCAGAATCAAATCAACCTTCACAGACGACTATTCCCCGACCTAGACTCAGCTCCAGGCCATCCTCCACTATGCCACCTTAAAGATAGTGCCCTAGCAATCACTCGATGAGATGCCTTTCTCTTTTCGACGTGCTCCAGTCCAAAGATAGGCTCTCCAACTTCCTCAAGGATGCGCCATATAGCTCCAAAACGTTGAAGAAGATAAGCCTGAAAGAGTCACCATTTTTGCTTCTGTTGATGTTGATGAAGTTAGATAACAGGATTTGCTTTGTAACTAACTTACACATCTGTTGATTTCTCATTGGCTCATGTTGTATTATGTATATGTAAAGAGGATATAATATAGGTGAGGCAGCTTGTACGAATGCTTGAAAAATTGCTCTATACATGAGGTTGTGTGAGAAAGATTCTCCGTGAATTTTTTGGTTTATACAGGATTCTCTGTGTTAGTTTCCTGAGAAACTGTTGCAAAAGTAGAGTGTGTAACATTAACAACATTTACATAAGGAATTCGACCTGGGACAGGGATATTATTATCCTTGCCTCGGATGTAGAATGACACAGTGGCAGTTTTCAATGACATTCTCGATCCTGAGAGCATTTGTCGTTTTCTTAATGTTGTTCTTTATCTGATATTTTGTCGTTTATAGGAGATTTTGTTCTTTATGATCTGTTTATGTGATTTTGTCTTTTGTGGTTTGTCTTTTATCTATGATATTGTCGCTTTTCTGTGATGTTGTCGTTTTTAACAAACAGTCGCTCCTAAATTCTGTTGTTATTCTTGATTCTGTTACTCTACGAAATATGTTGTCGTTCTCATGAAACTGTGTCGTTTATTAAATCTATTGTCGTTGTTACATGTTCACCTAAGATAATGTCCTTTTCTGAAAATAAGAAACATTAAGATAATCTTTTATTATTCTTCCTTTGTTTTCAATTCATATTTTCTTTTCCATAAGCGAAAGGAAAAGGAAAAAAAATAAAAAATAAAAACTTGTACAACCAACCACAGTTGACACCCTTTTTCTTCGCGATTCCTTCTCCCTACTTTCTATTTCCTTTTTTGCTATTTGCTTGTTCATTCTATATATAGTTTTACACATCAATCTTTTTTTACATATTTCTTTTTCCTATTTTTGTGCTGCTACTTTATATATAAAGATTCTTGAAGAAAGTTGAAAATTTTAAACTAAATCAGTGCAAACGACTAATGAGGAAGACAAGGGTAGTAGAGGAATTAAAAGAGAAAAAGATAACATTATATCGCAGGTTGATGGGGTGCTTTTGTTGGTTGAAGAGTTTTAACAGATTGTAAAGTCTTTTTATGAAGAATAGGGTGCCTATAGTTCAACTAGGATTGTGAATATAGCTTCCTTTTGTGAATGGAAAACGTATAATAGTAAATACAATTTTAGGTAATTATACAAGAATAGATAATTATCCATTAGGTCGATAATTGGGTCTCATTGCTTGCTAGTCACGCATCTTTAAGTTGATTTTCCAAAAGTGTAGTACTTGCGCAATTTGTACATGTTGCCAAATCGTATATTATATGACCGATATACATTCTGAATATTCATGTGGTTGAACTTTCCATTTATGACTCGATATGCCAATAATGTGAGGTCAATTTTTTTTTTCCAGATTTGGGATGGCACAACAGCTACAAAGTGAAGGTATGATTGGATTAGACTGGACTATTAAATAGGATTAGATTCAATAGTACTATTTAGTACTATATTGTGTTTGGTGCAACACAAGACTAAAACAAAAAAAATATAATAACTTTTCTTAATATAGTTCTAATTATATTTTATAAATAAATAAATATTTCTAAAAATAGAAAAGATAAATTTAAATAATGATTATATAAAATAATATGATTTTAATTTATTTATGAAAAATAGGTATATGAAAATAAAATATTTATTTTTAGTTAAAAAATAAAAATTAGAATTTAATTAATATTTATATATATATATTTATATTAATTAAAAAAATTGAAGAAAGAAAGAAAAAAGAAAAAAAAAAAGCAAAAAGTGTTAGGCTTCTACTTGGATTAATTTAGTCCCATAGAAAGGGGATTAAAAAAGAAACCGGAACTTCTTTGACTAATCCCTCTCTAGGCCCAAATATCTAACTGGACAAAGGAGTCCACAACCTCTAATCCAGACCACCAAACGGGGCCAAATGTAATAATGTAGAGACTACTACAATTATTTAAGGGATAACTGCAAAAAAATACCCTCACGTTTGGATGTTATGTAATTTAAAGTCTGAAGTTTGGATTCTGCAAAATAATACCCTGAGATTACGAATTTCTGAAAATTAAAACCCTGTGTTGATTTTTAACTGATAAAATACAATAATATCCTCAAAATTTAGATGAATAATATGAATTAATCTAGTTTTAATGGAGGATATTATTGTTTTTTTGTTCTTAAAATTGGTTAAAAAATCTGTTCATGGTATTAATTTTCAGAAATTCTTAATCTCATGGTATTATTTTGCAGAGTCCAAACTTCAGTGTTTAATTTGCAAAACACCCAAATTTCATGATATTTTTTTGCAATTATCCAATTATTTAATCCCATTCCGGGGCCAAAGGTAATAATTTAGAGACAAAACTACAATTTTTGAATGGGACAAAACTACAATTATTGAATCCCATTCCATAGAAAAGGGAAGCGACAATGCAGAGGTCGATGGATCAGAAATGACAGGGCTGTCAATAATTTCAAAAGCAATCCAATAGCTTTAAAGCTGTGCCAAACGCACTTTTGAGTTTTGATTAGTTAATGATATCCCCCAGTTAACTTACGTAGTGGTTGATTATAGAAAACCTCCATAGGCAAGATAAACTAATATTATATTAAAGTCGTTTTACTGATCAATGAAAAGTGCTAAATACCATAACTTTAAATGAGGTTGTCATTCCCCAGCCAGAAGAAAGAAAAAATGAGGTTGTCATTTATATGATTTATTGTTGTTTCCATATATTACTGAAAAATAAAACATTGGAGAATGATCAGAAGAGACAAGTAGATGAGAGATAAGAGGATGAAAGATAAGAGAAACTAACACCGACCTTAATTAACAGAGAATAGATATATATTGCATATGGATGAGCCCTTCAATTTGGCTAAAAAGGAAGAAATGTATTTTCCGAATGGTCTGATCAAATATTAGAATTGGATCTAGTTAAAGAAAGAACAGTGATATTTTAGTAAGAATTTAGCGAGAATATATCGTATTAGATGAAAGCCGCGACATACTTGTTGATGGAATAATGCATTTGTGGGCTCTTCATACTAGTAATGTACATTTGCTAGACACAATTAATTTCATGTCACACACTTCTAAGTTCTATGTATAAAAATATTTTAACCTCATACATATCACACACGCTCTATATAAACCAAGTAATTTTTGTTTCAGGTTTTTAATGTGGGATTTTTGGCTTTTCATCTCGCAACGATATACAATCTTCCTGACCATGGTTCAAGAATAAAAATTATATGCTAAAATAATATTGGATTGGCAACCTCTACATGTATATATATATATATATATATATATCATTTTCTAGCAAAAGAATGGTTAAGATCATATCATCATTTCTCCTGTCGAATCTTTTAATTCATACCTCTATCCTAATCAATGAAAACGGTTTCTAATGTGGAAACCCATTCAGCATCGCATTTATTCATTTATTTATTTTTGTTTGATTATATATACATATATGTGCTATAATAAAAAATGTGATATAATCACGTAATGGAAACACGTGAAAGAATCAATCCACTCCACCCGAAAGGGCAGTCAATAATTGCAAATAACCCAAGGCTCTCCAACAGCTTTTGAGCTGTACAGAACCAATTACTTTTAATATGAATATCTGGAAATGCAATGAAGAGCATATTTTAACTTACGCATGCATACTACGTTTCGCTGAAATTAATAGATAAATTAACGTGCATGATGACATATATGTATAAGCAATATTAACAATTGTCACATCATATTATTGCACCAGGATTGTCCATAGGCGTAAATTCCACGGCGAGACTCTCGTGGAATCCATTCTAATTGATGGCCGTACATTTAATTGGACAAAGCACAACTTAATTACGTTTAGCAGAAAGTAAGAGAGATAAAGTAACGTAAAGATTATAGTACTTGTGCATAGATCATGCAATTATGTTTATCAAAAAACAAAAAAAGATCATGCAATTATAAATGCAAAATAGTGTTATTTGGAAACAGATCTGAATTTCTCTAATGACGTGAAACTGTTAATTATCATTACCATTATCATCTAATTGCAATAATACGTCAAATTGTAAGTTTTTCTTTTTCGAGCAATAGTATCATGACTTGAGAATTGAGATATAGTACTTCACCTAATTAGCTGGCCACTCGGATTATTATAGCTATTGTTAGGTTATAGGTGACTAATATATACGTGGAGTTTTCTACTTTCCCTCAAACTACATTAATTGCCAGACAGTGAGACAAAGGAAAATTATGGCTTTTCTCCTTCGAATAGGTTATAGCTGGTTTAATGCTACCATTACTTAATATTTTAAGCTAATATGAGAAAGTAAGATCACCTCATCAACTACTGAAAAGTTCGAAGGGAGGAATTATAGAATCAAATCTTTGATCATTTTTTTTACGAAAAAAAATTACCTAATTTGGAGAACTACAATCTTCCTATTAATTTTGATTTGTATTTTCTTTCAAATATATAAAAATCTAAAAAGTTGTAACAAAACAAGATAAATTGTGATAATTTATCATGTTCAGTTACTTAAATAACGGTACTATCAGGGAAAAAAAAACCCTTTGAGTTTTTATATTTTTGCAAAAAAAAAAAATACTTTAAATTTTTCATAATATCAAACAAAATGAATTTTTTTAATTCTATCGATAAAAATCTTGGATTTATGATTATATCAAATAAAACCTTAAGATTTTGAAATCTAATCAAATTGAACCCAAAACAGATATTTAATTAACGAATATATACTATGATTAAGAAATGACTTTATTTTTTAAGTGTTATATACTCATGAACTATTTTTTAAAATTTATTTGAACTATAAAAGTCAACATTCTCAATATAAAATGGAATAATTTTCGCCCAATTGGGATGCTTGTGAATGTAAACAGTCTCTTATAACAATATACACTAAGAAAAAATAAGTAAGTCATTTGACTTATTTAGCAAGCTAATTTGGTTCAATTTTATAATCCAAAAATTTTATTTGATATAACTAAAAACTCAAGATTTTTCTTTTCACTAAAATTAAACTAAGACAAGATTTTTTTTATATAATCGGAAACCAAGGATTTTTTCTTTGGCTAAAATTAAAAAACTCAGTTTTTTTTTTTTTGAATAATAACCTATAACGCCAATTTTTTTTAGGGGGCCTACAGCCATTATTCTTAAATAAGCAATTATAAATTATCTTGTTTGATAAGCTTTTTAGGTTTATATATGTTTATTTCATTGAGTTTTTTTCTCAGTGTTGGAGGATAAATTTCAATTTTCATTTGCTAAATTTTGATAAGCTACGTTGACTAAGAAAAAATTTGAAGAGAATCCAAATTCAAAAGTTTATATCGTAATTTTCCAAATTAAACTTTTATTTTAGTTTTAAAGTAAAACTCACACATCAGCTACACCTAACCTAAGTCCTAACATGCCCTGGTCAATAGAAAGTGGACCCGAGTCAACCTTAGATATCGATTCCACTTACGTATAAAACCTACGTCTCTATACATTCACATTATATTAATTGCGTGATTGGCGGATAGTTTCATTTTAAAATCACATTTTATCATAATATTATGAAAACAAGCGTCTCTATAAAATCACAGTATCACGTGCCGATTCCACTTATACCCCGGTTATCTACAATGTTTTTAATACATGGACCTTCCACGTGAATTTACTTGTGTGGTCCATTTCTTTGTTAAGGTGTGATGCTCTAATTATTGCCCTCTTGCATTACTTCCCTATAAAATGTTAATAGATGTATGTACCATTTTTCTACAACTCAACAAAACCAGTTCTGGTTGAAGACAATCATGTCTACAACTCTATCAATCCTAGAAGATCAAACCAGTCCGATTCTCTTTCCATTAACCCTCCTCTTTCTACTCTTACCTCTCATTTTCTTGCTCTCCAAACGCTCACTCAAACGTTCACCAATTCTACCACCCGGCCCGTTTGGCTGGCCAATTATAGGCAACATTTTCCAAATAGGAAGCAATCCTCACCAAACTTTTGCACACTTAGCAAAATCCTACGGCCCTCTTTTCTCCCTCAAACTCGGAACTCAACTCGTCGTCGTCGGATCATCGCCTGCGGCCGCAATGGAGATCCTGAAAACCCATGATAGAAATCTATCAGCTCGGTTCGTTCCGCACGTTGCGCCAGCTAAGAGCCTAGAAGCCAGCGATTCCTCACTCGGGTGGGTTGGTGAGTGTAACGATAGTTGGAAGTACTTAAGGACTGTATGTAAAACAGAACTCTTTTCGGGCAAAGCAATAAACTCCCAAGCAAATATAAGAGACCAAAAAGTAATTGAAATGTTGGGGTTTGTGGCTAAAATGAAAGGTGAGGTAGTGAAAATCAGAGAGATAGCTTTTGCTGCCATACTTAACATGCTGAGCAACATCATGGTCTCAAGAGACCTTGCTGAGTTGGAGTATGAAAGTCTAAATGGGGGGATTTGTGGACTCATGAGGAAGATAACTGATGTTGCTTCTTCTCCAAACATCTCCGATTTTTATCCTTTTTTGGGTCCATTCGATTTACAAAATCTACAAAAGAAGGCTAAGGAGCTTTGTAACAAAGCATGTGAAATGTGGGACCAAATCATAGAAGAAAGAAAACAGAGGAAAACCAGTGAAATTGATTCATGCCCAGATGGTGATTTTCTTGATTCTCTTATAAAACAGGGCTTTTCCAATGATCAGATCAATGTACTCTTCGTGGTATGGTTTCTGTTGTATTATTTAGTTAAGTAACAAACATCATATTCCTGTTAAATATGATATAGTATTTGTATTAACCAAATGATACTGCAGGAGCTGTTTTCTGCTGGGACAGAGACTAGTAGCTCAACAGTGGAGTGGACTATGGCGGAGCTGATAAGGAACCCCAGATGTTTGAAGATTGTTCAAGAAGAACTCGCTCGAGAAATCGGCGAAGATTTAGTAAAGGAGTCTGATCTTCCAAAGTTGAGTTACCTTCAAGCTTGTGTTAAAGAGATCCTGAGGTTACACCCAGCTGGACCTCTTCTTCTTCCTCATCGAGCCGCGGAGTCTTGTACGGTGATGAACTATACTATTCCAAAGGACTCTCAGGTTATAGTCAACGTTTGGGCCATTGGAAGAAACCCCAGTTGTTGGAAGGAGCCATTGGAGTTTGAACCAGAGAGGTTTCTGAACTCGAGTTTGGATTTCAAAGGGAATGACTTTGAGTTCTTTCCTTTTGGCTCAGGAAGAAGAATCTGTCCCGGAATGTCTATGGCTGCTAAGCAGATTCCTTTGATTGTTGCTTCTCTAATCCATTCCTTTGATTGGTCTCTTCCGCAAGGAATGATTCCAAACGACATTGATATGGCTGAGAAGTTTGGTCTTGCTATGAGGATGGAACAACCTTTGCTTCTCATTCCTAAAGCTAAAACAAATATAGAAAAGAACAATTGATTTATGGTTTTATTCTATGTTTTATAATGTTTGTGTGTATTAATAAAAGGTGAAGGACTTTCAGTCTCTTCTTTCCAATCCATTTTCCTTACTTATTTTATTGGGTTAATGGCACCATTGGTCCTCAACCTATGATCATTTTGGTATATTGGTCCTCAACCTTTTTTTTTGTGGCATTTAAGTCCTAAACGTTTGTTTTTTTGGCATCATTAGTCCTTTTGGCATATTTATCTAAGATTCCATTAAAATTTATTTGAACGAGAGAAATTTTATACCAATGATCTTGAATTTTCAATTGTTTAACAATTTGATCTATAATTTTTCTTTGGTATTCATATTTCTGATTAACAATATTGCATTTGCCAATCTTTCAGAAAATTAAAATTTTTAAAAATTAATTTTTCGAAAGATTGAAAGATACAATTACATAAAGAAATAAACATTTAATGGAAAACTATAAAACTTTTTAGGCTTATTTGCTACAAATAGTTAATTAATTTTTTAGAATAACCATTCATAATTACATGAATATTTAATGGATGTAGTAAATTTTCAGTCAAATTTGACTAGTGTAAAAGCATGTATGACTGTATGCAAAAAAATTGGGGCTTATAGAAATATGACCAAATTTTGGGCCTAATTTCAGTAAATGTCCTTCTGTCAAAAGTTATAGCAAAATGTCCGGTATATATGCATATATACCAAGTGTAAAATTTTATATACCAAGTATAAAAAATTATATACTCAGTGCATTTCAAAATAGTAACTAAAATTGGTCACATATCTACCAAGTGTAAAAATATATCTACTTGGACATTTAGCTATAAAATTTTAAAAGTGGACATCTACTTAATCAAATTTAAAATTTTGGTCATCCACCTAAATTTCTCAAAAAAATTTTAGTTTTAAAAATGATAAGATAATTATTTTTTATTCATAAAGTTACTATAGTTTGACATAAAATAAAGTTTATTAGTATAATTTTTTTTCTTTTTTGAATTTGGTTTTTAAATGAACTGTTTGTTTTATATCCGTCTTTGAATTTTAATTTTCTGAAAGATTGACAAATACATTATTTTTAATTAGAAATATGAATACCAAAAAAAAATTATGGACCGAATTGTTAAACAATTGAAAATTCGAGATCAATGGTGTAAAATTTCTCTCATTCAAATAAATTTTTACAGAATCTTAGATAGAATATGCCAAAAAGACCAATGATATCAAAAAAACAAACATTTAGGATTTAAATGCTACAAAAAAAAGGTTGAGGACCAATATGTCAAAATGATCATAGATTGGGGACTAATGGTGCCATTAACCCTATTTTATTCCAAGTTCATTTTCATTTTGAAATGAGAGTTTACATGGATATTTTAGGGGATATACACGAAGAATTATTGAAATTTTTACTACATGCATATTTAAGGGGATATACACGAAGAATTATTGAAAATTTTACATTATTTGAAATTATTGAAACGTTTGAAACTGTTTGTGGCTATTTTACAATGCTGTCGTTTGTAACAGATGTTAACGTTTTTAATGCACCTTTAGTTATAGTATATTTTCTCCCTCCCAAACTGTTGGCGTTTTTTGTGTGGTTTGTGGTCGTTTCCTGAGATGTTCAAGTTTTTTTTTTTTTTTTTTTAAATATTGTCGTTTGTATAAGCTTTCTCGTCTTCTAAATTGTTGTCGTTTTCGAATATTTTGTCTAAGTCATGGTCGTTTCCTAGTGTCGTTTCTGTGTTGTTATTTTAGACTTCTTGTCGTTTTAATTGGTATCGCATATCAAGTAGATTTGCCGTTTTCCGCAGCTGTCTTCTACTATTCTTCCCCGAGAAATGTTGTCGCTTTACAACTTTGTTGTCGTTTTTGAATATAATGGGCGTTTGTTTTGAGAGGTCGTTTTTCGAATCTACTGTCGTTTTAATACCTAATTGTTGAGTTAAATCCCATTAAAATACTTTTGCAATGTCCTTAATACTGATTTTGAAAATTTAAGTAGCACTTTGAAATTTATTGTTTTGGTGTCAACTGGCAATTTTTTTTCCCCTTTTTTTTCTTTCTTCAACGAAATTTCAGTGGCACTTCTACTTCACTGGCACTTATAGAGACACATTTAAAAGCCACTTCAACTCTTTTTTTTTTCCTTTTTTTTTTTTCACTGAAAACGTGTTATATACATATAATACACATTCATATGTTTAAGCGGGGTAAAATACTTTTCCCAAATTTCATTTTAATTTCTTTACATAAAAGTTCACCTTTTTTTCGATATCAATTTACTTTTACCCAAATAGATTTTTGCGTTGTTATTTCTCATGTATTACTTATTTTATTTGAACCGTTTAATATTTAATCAATTCTCGATAAGTAGTACATAAATTTATGACCGATCAAATTAAATTAGGTGACAATTGCATATATTGCAGAAAAATTATAAGTTAGCATATTTTTATGCACATACTTTTTTAAATCAATCATATTATAATATATAAATAACATTTATAAATTTTTAGCGCATTTTTTTCATATAAAATTAGGTTCGAATTCCTTGTAATTACCAGCCGTGCTAACTATGAACATTGTAATCTATTCGTTTGTTTCACAGTATTTGTCTTTTCGCAAGTTATCAATTATGTCCAAAATGGGTGCTCATAGATCGAGAAGCAAGACTATGACTTCTGGAGAATAATTTCACTGGTTGTTGTGTTCTTGTTATTCACTTGTCATCTGAAAATGGCTTGTTATAAAGCTAATTGTTTGTTTCTCATTTAAAAAAGTACTAATAACAAACAAAAGTTAAAAAGAAAATCAAATTGTTTGTTTCTCATTTAAAAAAAATAATAATAATAACAAACAAAAATTAAAAAGAAAATCATTGTTTATCCTTTTTGTCTAATCTTTTCTGTACATGTATGTACCATATAAAAAAATAAAAGGAAAAAAAATCAGATATACATGAACGTACGTAGGATTGTCAACTTTTTCGCTGCATCACGTAACGTTAGTGTAATTGAAAGAGCAAGGTGACATGATTGAATAATAATATTAATAATGACAACAACAACAAAAATAAGATCGTATATTTTTCTTCAGACAGAAAATTAAACACATATATTTTTCTCCCAAATGGATCGACCTTGCTTGGAAAAAGAAATTTGAGGAAAAAAACAATGAAAACGAAAGTACTGGAAAATATTTTCATAAAATCCTATATAACTTTCTTTTAAACTTTTACTCTTTTCTAATTTATTTGTAAAATTTCTATAGACACAATAATTACATTGAATTAAACTTCCACCTATCGTAAAAAAAATATTATTTTTTATTTGAATCTATAAACAAGAGGAAATATGGAATTGTTTTTTCCTCTTTCCCTCCTAAAATTCAGATTTCATATAGAATTGGTTTTTCATGCATATTTTCACTTTTTGCATCTCCTTGGTCAATGCTTAGAATCCTAATCAGCATTGCACTTTGCAAAAATTGATATCCAACCAACAAAATCAAAATGAAGATACGGTTAAATCATTCCTTTTTTTTTTTTTTTTCAAGGTCCTCGTTGTACACCCACCCAAAAATATATCAACACGTCAACATATTAAACCGAAAAATATGTCAACATGTTAAAATAAAGTTAATGAACTTATATTTTCTATTGAAACAAGTAATTGCTTCAAAACCACCGAGTGGGTTGGTACTGTGGTAAGCCTTAATTTGTAAATGATTCTTGTTAAGAGGTTCGAGTCTTGGTAGCCCATTTGGGGGGTTTTAAACGAGTTTTCTAACACTTCTAGGTACAAAACGGAAAAGAGTTCAGATATATTTTTTCTTTCTTGTACTGCATTTTCAGAAAAACATCACCTTTTAAAAAGTTTTTAGAAAAATATCATTTTTAAAAAAATTATTAGTTACTAGTGTCTGAAAACTAGTTATCTGTTATCAGTTAGTAATTATAAACACTTTTTTTTACTAGTTACCAGTGATCGAAAACTGATTACCAGTTAATATTTTAGAAAATAATATTTTTCTTAAAAAAATTTAAAAAGTGGTATTTTCCTAAAAAATACAATACCGGATCTAGAAAAAATTGAATCCACAGTATATTTCCAATTTTTTTTTCTAAAAATAACGTACCGGCCTAATTTTCACTTTTAAATGCAAAAACTAGTACTTGCTGGCCTAATTTTCACTTTTAAATGCAAAAACTAGTACCTGCCAGCAATGACGAACCCAGGATTATTTTCCAGAGGGGGCTTAACATAAAAATTTTGTACAAAATTAAAACACAAAGAATACAAATTAAATGGGAGATTGAGGATTTAAATATCAAAAAATAAAAATTTAGAATCTAAATGATAAAAACACTAAAATTTGGAGAATTTTGATGCCAATTATTTAAATTTTTGCTTTCTTTTTTCAATTTTAAACGTAATGTGATATAATACCATATAATGAGATTACTAGTTGTTGATAATAAATTCTTAGAAACAAATATATTTTGATAGAAATTAAGGAAGAGAAAAATCTAAAGAAGTGAAAATGATAAAGAGAATAAAGTGAAAAAATATAAAAATAGATATATGGTATTTATTAAGGATTAGAAAAGTAACTATAATTTAATTTTGATTGAAATATACAAATAAAATAATTTACAAAAAGTTTCATGAATTAATTTATATATCATTTAAATAGAATTTTTATTCCCAAAATTACGTATACATTAATTATTAAAGACATAAATAACTAAAATTAAATTTTTGAATGAAGTAAAATATAGAAGTAAAATAATTTATAGAAGAAAGAGTTTTAATATAAAATATGTCCTTAAATAAATATGTGTAGTATGTGTATATATATAGGAAAAAAAATTCAAAAATTCAGGGGGGGCATATGCCCCCGTGCCTAAGGGTAGGTGCGCCCTGCCTGCCAGCCCAATACCCGATATAGAATGTCTAGTACCACACTCCATGTAAGCCTTCTTGGTGCCAAGGGAGATATACTACCCTGGTCGCCCTCTTTCCTCCCCTTTTCCTCTAATAAAAAAAATAATAATAATATTAATAAATAATAATTACTTTAATTGTGTGACATATCAAAATTCAGTCAGACTGGCAAATAATAAGACAAAAAATAGAATATTTACTTGGGGGAGAGGGGCCGCGCTACTGAAAGATAATCAAAATATTTCTTCAATTCTAATATTGAAAATTTAAGTAGCATTTTGAAATTTATAGTTTTTATGTGGCAGTATCACTTCTTCTAATACTACAAAACATGATATAGCTAAGCACTATCTGTCTTTGAAAACTTCATATTCTTCTTCTTTAATTCCTATGGTATTACTTCTCTAACTTTTCTAGCGGATTCCTATGGTATTACTTTTCTAACTTCTCTAGCCATCTTTTCCACTGGAGCTAGCGGATATCCTTAGGATATCGCAATCTGGTAGATTATATATATAGATGTATAGGAGTATTTTGTCTCATCTGATTATAAATCTGGATGAATTCGTTAGTTTTTATTATTTTTATATAATTTTGTATGATTTTTTTTTTTTATGTATAAACTGTGAAACTTCCAATATATAGATCTAGATGATTATACATGTCATATCTAAAATTGATTTTTATAAAAGATCTATCATTGTATCAATCAAAAGAGTCAACTCTGATAATGGAGAGTGATTTAAAAGAGCAAAGAGAAATCTCTCATAGCTCAAATATTAACTTAGGTTATGTAGTTCCTCTTTGATCAACGTTGTAAGAATCCATTTCTTTCTTGATTATTTGTAATCCGTTTTTGGTATTTTGCAAATTTGATTTTCATATCAATTAGTGAATGAAATGCGCTTATTTGAGCAATGAATAAAATTCTTATTTTGATTATAACGAAACAATTCTAACAGAAAAGAATATGCGGAAAAACTCAAATAATGAAACAAGAGACTTATTCAAATACATAAATTAAGAAAACCATATATATAATTCTCCTCGGATGATGAAGAACTAATATGATCATCTTGTGTTATTAGAAAGAATTGTTAATAGTTGGAGAGATTAAATATGCATATATATATATATAGTTCCCAATTCAATAGGTATATATTTTTTTTATCTATCTGTAGATTTTTTTTTAGCCATTGGATCATAATTAATCTAATGGCTACTATAATTTGGGTAGTTAGGAAAAAATAATAAAATAAAGAAGAATGCTAGCAACACTCTCCTTTACACTCTCTTAATCTCACTGCTTGACACATGGATTCTACTATGATTTGTTGCATTATTAAAATATTAAACTGGATAGTGAAATTCACGTGTCTGACAGTGAGACTGGAGAGTGTAAAAGCGAGTGCTTTTAGCATTTCTACCTATTATTTAATACTTTTCTCTCTCCAACTTTTACTATAAAAAGACGTACGTGATGAATTTTAATTGGGCAAAACAATGCCTAGGTAAAAAAAAAAAATACCTACTGAATTTGTGCTTTATATGTATATATACATATAGTACAATAGATATTTTTTTAATTTACTATTGGTAGGTATATTAATTTTCATAGTTGGATTTCAATCTAATAGTTATAATTAATTATATTGAAACAAGTTTCAATGTGAAGTAAATGATAGCAATTATATAGCCGTTAGATTGAAATCTAACGGTCAAAATTGATATACCTACTAATAAAAAAATACATATTTTATTAGTTTCATATATATATATAAGAAGATGCAAAAATGCATGGCTTAAAAAAGGCGAAGGAGGATGGAAACTTAGAGAATTGAGAAAATCATGGCCAAGGAGCAAGTCAATCTGATCACCTACATTACTATGTACGTAGGATATTTAAATGGTTAATATCAGCATATTAATTAAAGGGTTAATATCACGGTGGACTCCGAATTGTAGTCATTTGATAACTTTGGCCTCTAAATTTTCAACTTAAATAGTTTGCTACTGAGGTTTTTAATTTGATATTGTTATATCCTTGGCTCTTCCATTTAGAACTTATTAAATTCATCGAGTATAATGGTCAGTTCATAAATAAAGAAATATTTAAAGGGTAAATTCATGAGAACAAAGACCATAATTTGGAAGACCAATCAGTAATTGTTTTTAGTTTTATGTAAAAGCAAAACATTACTAGTTTTACCATGACATTGCTAGCTCAATAATTAATGTAATTTGAACTACGTGTCTTCTGCCAAGAAATAATGGAGGAATTATACTATAATACAATATTAAAAATAATATTAAATGAAAAAGAAAATAAAAGTTAATTTCACCATATTCCGCCAATTATGGTTATTGCACAACTTTATAACTGTAGAATTATGTTTTTTATACTACTCTGGATTTTGAATTTATGTAAATATCTCATAATTTACGAATTAGCCATTATACCTTTTTAATTTGACAAACTTTCATCAATAACGTAAGAGTATGACATTATATCAAAAAAAAAAAAAGGTTAAGAGTATAACAAAATTAAAATTCAGGACAGCATATATATACAATCTAAGTTGAAGATGATTACTTAAAAGATTTAGAGGTCAAAGTGGAATACTAATGAAATTACGTACCCTGTGATAAATTATTCATCTACTTATACTGTTAGTCCTAGTATTAATGAATTAATGAATAGTAAGACTCACGTACCCTATAAAATGCCAATTCAGATACCAATTTCCTCACTTCGTGCTGATTAAAAACAACCTCTTTGCTTAAGAAAAGTCAATCATCATGTCTCCATTAACTATATCAATCCGGCCAGAAAAATCAAACCTTACTGATCTCTTTCCATTAAATATTCTTCCCCTGTTCTTACCTCTCCTAATTAATTATTTTCCCACTCTCCAAACACTTGCTCAAATCTTCACCATTTCTTTCCAAATCCCCACCACTTCCACCGGGCCCGTTTCGGGGGCCGATCCTAGGCAACCTTCTTCAAATCAGGGGCAGTCCTCACGTGACTTTAGCACGCTTTGCGGAAACCTACGGACGTGATAGTGTCTTAAAAATTACGACTCTACCATCGGTTGGGTTGATGAATGTAACAAAAGATGGAAGTACTTGCGTACTTTTTCTCGAACCGAGCTATTCTCAGGGAAAGCAATCAACTCCCAAGCTTGGACAAGAGACCAAAAAGTCAACGAAATGGTGGAGTACGTGGCCAAAAACATGCAAGGAAAGGCGGTCAAAGTTAGACATGATTGCTTTTGGTGCTGTGCAAAACATGCTTGGTTATATTTTGGTCTCCAAAGATATTGTTGAACATGTTCATGAAACCCTAAGAGGGGAACTTTGTGAGCTCATGAACAAGATCACGGACGTTGCCTCTTCTCCAAACATATCTGACTTTTATCCTATATATTTTGGGTCCTTTGGATCTTCAGAATCTACAAAAGAGGTCCATGGAATTGTATGATAGAAGCTGTAAGCTTTGGGAGGCAATCGTCCAAGAAAGGAAAGCTTCGGGATCCTCCTCATGTCCACCGGATTTTCTTGATGTTCTCATTAAAAATGACTTTTCCACCGATCATATAAATATGCTTTTTATGGTATACATATATTATTATAGTATGTGATATATCTCTCAATTAGGAATACTAGTTTATTGTATTAAATAAGTAATATGATCACTTTTCACAAAATACTAAAAATAGCACCACGTCACTATATATTTAAAAGTAGGTCCACAACACATATTAGTGTATGGTATTAAGCACGAACAATGCATCGTAATATTATTTGTATATAAAGTTGCTCTCGTACAATATATTACAAGTCGAGCAATTAAGTAATATTTTTAGACTAATTTACTATTATAATTAATGATCACAAAATTTCAGGAACTTATTGGTGGGGGAAAGGAGATAGACCAGCAGTTCGACAGTCGAATGGACAATTGCGGAACTGATGAAGAACCCAATTGATGCATGAAGATTGTTCAAGAAGAACTCGCGAGAGAAATCCGCGGCGACGTAGTGAAAGAATCCGATCTTCCCAAGTTGAAATGCCTTCAAGCTTGTCTAAAAGAAATCCTAAGGGTTACACCCGGTTGGACCCCTTCTTCTTCCTAGCTCACCGAGCCGTTGAGACATGCACAGTCATGAACTACACCATTCCAAAGGACTCTCAGATCTTGGTCAATATGTTTCGGACATTGGACGAGACCCCGGTTTGTGGGAAGAATATCCCTTGGTGTTTAAGCCAGAGAGGTTTGTGAACTCGAGTTTGGATTTCAAAGGGAATGACTTTCAGTACTTTCCATTTGGTTCAGGAAGGAGAATCTGCCCCGGAATGCCTATGGCTGCTAGGCAGATTGCTTTGGTTGTTGCTTCTCTTATCCATTCTTTTGATTGGTCCCTTCCACAGGGAATGGATCTAAACGATATCAACATGACTGAGAAATATGGAATCGCCATGCGAATGGAACAATCTCTTATCCTCGAATTCCTAGAGCTAAGTTTATATCTTGATTATTTGTATAGTATAGTCCTAGTTAATTAAAATGCCTGATTTGAGTTCACCACTTTGTCACATGAATTGGTGTAAAGTTAAATTCAAAATAGACTCAATTAGAGTCTATTTTTGTTGTTCGCGTGTATTTATACGTACCTCTATGAATGAGATTAATAAACAACTAGCAATTGGTTTTACTTTTCAAGCGGTATGGATGTTTTTTTTTTTTTTTTCCATTTTAGAACGTGGAATTAAATCTTTTGATACAAAGTACATCATTGCTTCCAAAAAACTAAATTGAATGATTGAAAAGTATAATAAATGAGTTGAAAAGAAAAAACGAATTTGGAAGAATGTTTTAATTCTCTTCCTATCCATTAATTTCCATATATTTTTTTACGTGATTACTCAGGGCAGAAAATATAAACATTTTGATTGTTGTGGTCCGGCGATTAATGGGATGGATATTGATTTGCATGTTTATTGTAAGTAGTTTGCTGTTATTTTAGCTACACTATTTTTCAGATGGAATACGAGGATTTTATTAATCAACAATAGAGGAATTCTCAGCTACGTACAACACCAGATATATACACACTCTGTGCCATCAGTTGTCTACTTGACTCAAATCAGACTATTTTGTCGTGCTTCAAAGTTATAGTCGTTCTCATAGATGTTGTCACTTGTCACTTATATTATTGTTTGTCGTTTTTTATTTATGGTTCTTGAATGATGAAGGATAGACGCAATAATCAATTTGACCAAAAATTGCAACTGTTAAAAAAAACGCAATCTAATCCTATCAATCACTCAAGATCAGACCCAAAAGTGCACTATTCAAGTTCTATTACTTTGAGGCCTAAGACTACATATGTTCACCATAGTAGACCCAAAAATGCACTATTCAAGCTCTATTACTTCGAGATCTAAGACCACATAAGTTCACCATTGTGTTCAGATAATGTCATCACATTTCTGTAGAAGATATGCCATATCCTAAATTGTTAATCTTTCTAAGAAATGTCGTCGTCTCAGAAAATTATTGTCCTTTAATAGGATTGTTGTTTGTAATTGATGTCATTTGCTCAGGTTATCATCATTTCCTAGAAATGTGGTCTTTCGTGAATAAAATTGTGATTTTCTAACAAAAAGATTAGGGTTCTTTTCATTTTACTCCTTAAATTTTTAAAATGTTTCGTTTTATTACCTCAAATTATATTTTTTTCTCAAATTGGGTTATTAAATTTTTAAGTATGTATATCATTTTAGTACTTCAAATGATTTATCTTGTCTCAGTTATTGCTTTTAATTTATGATAAATCGTTCAAAATTGAGATAAAAAAGTTATTTGGGTAATCAAATTACCTTTGAAAATTCATGGGTCAAATTGAGACTGATCTTATAATTTGGAGACCAAAAATAAAATAACGCAAAAAATTAGGGTTCAGAAAAAAAAAAAAAAAAAAAAAAAAAAAAAAAAAAAAAAAAAAAAAAAAAAAAAAAAAAAAAAAAAAAAAAAAAAAAAAGACACACGCAAAGATCCTTTTTTTAATCGCCAAAAGAACCCGAAGAAGCCAACAAAATCTGCCAAGAACTCAAAATTTTTGCTTTGGAAGAGCTTGGGCAGGGGAATTACAATGAAAAGTAGAAGAATATCTTGATTAAAAAAAAAAAAAAAGGAGTTACGTAAACTGATTGAAGGAAATGGTCATTACATGGGCATAAAATTGTCGTTTTCTTTCTTGATCAGCATGGGATATTATTATAATTTTCAGCCATATCCAAATTAAGTCCTTTGGATTCTTTCCGTGTACCAGAAAAAGTAAATGGAATTTCTAAATTTGAGAAGCAACAACTACAAGCAAAGGAAACCCATGCTTTGGCAGCCATAGCTTGGCCAACGCACAACGCACACTAGATATATAATTAAAAGAAATTGGTATTTAGCACTCAATAATGCAAACATATTAAGTAGCTTAGCTTGAAAAAAAAAAAAAAAAATCATTGAATGATGCAAGAATAAAACAAAGTTGCCTATATATATATATATATATATATATATAGATGCAACTTGCATCATGATCGGCATCATTAAAAAAAATGTGTACACATTATGAGCTTGCAGGATAATATAAATACAGAAGAACATGATATCTTAAAATGAACCAGAAATCCAGGGCAAAGAGCGCAAGTGAGAAATATAAGATTATTGAAACCTCGTCCACTCTTCTCTTTTAAAAAATTTAAAATGGGATGAACCCAATTTTTGTATCAATTTCTTATTAACAATTAATTGGCATCTATATAGGGCAAGTTATATTTCACCAATTGACATATGGACTAATTAGTACTTTCTACATCAGTTGGTATTAAGATTTTGAACTATTATGTGCAGCCTAAAGGAGCTACATTCAGTAGTGTTAGTGAATCATACAGATATTAGATGAGTGAGCAACTTTTGGAATCATTTAGTAACGATAGAAATATCACTTGAATAGTGTTTTTATCCAATTGAAATGAATAATATTGCTCTAAAAAATTAGTACAGGTATTGGAATGCCTAACCTTCATTACTAGTATTCCATGATAGAATCCGTACTAGCAAAAATTTGAGTGCTACTAATCAAATTTTGTACGTCTTTTATTGACAATTTAATTTTTCTGTTTGCTTTCATTTGTATACTAATATAGATTTGCTGAAAGTGCCATCATTATATTGGAATATCTTTTGAAAAAAAAAATGTGGACTTAATAAAATGATGTAATCAAGTTTACCGGGGGGAACTAGTGATTGGTTCTCACTGTGCCAAATTTATCATACAAAAAGATAGCAAAAGAAATTAATTGATAGTGTAGTTTGATATAATGTCATTAGACAAGAGAACTCAAAGAAAGGATGATGAATAACTCAAATCAAATGGAACCATATCATATATGACAACAATTTCAACTACTAAGTACTAACTTTGAACAAAGAAAAAATTAAATTGACAACATACTTGACTGGACTGCTTACTAACAAAAGAATTTCAGCATACACAATAAAGAATGAAAGAATAAACACAACTTGACTCCAAATACTTAGTAGTGCCTGAATCTAGAATGAAATTAAAAGAACTGAAATCAGTATTGTTGACCTACTTGCTGTATTCATACAAATGATTCTGACTCTACTAGACCCTATTGGACTGATGATCTTTATCTGCAAGAAAAGAATGAAAGAATGACTCAAAGATTTTCTCCCTACCTACAAAGAATACTGTATCCCTTTTTGTTTTTTCTTTTTCCTGTATGCAACAATAATCGAAATTGAAAAGTGATGATGTATGTTTTAGTGAAGAAAAGAAGAGTTAAAAACCCAGCAGCCAAATCATTCAACTCGGATGCGAAAATGATGATGAGCTCCCTGCAGCATCAACTGGTGTCCAAGCTGAGACTGTGAATAAAGGCTGATCTTGCCAACCAAGTGTAAGTCCAGCAGCTCCTCCATCTTGACCTTGCTCCTTAACATTGTAATCCTCACTAGAGTACATCTTCAGCAGCATCCGGCTTTGCATCAACTCCCTCTCGCTGATCTTCGCGCTTCGAAACCCTCCTTGCTCCATCAGATTCCTCCATTTCTCAAAGCTCTCATGCCTCTCAAGCCTGTCCATTCCTTCACAAGCAACAATGTTCCGTATTTCCCTCGCAAACATCTCCTCTACTTTGATCCTTGCAGGACTATCAACTGGAAGCTGGCTAGCGTCAATGGAGTCAAAGATGGCCGAGTAGTACTTCAGTGAATTGCAAACTCTTGCTTCCAATCTGGGGTCATTGTGTTCAGCCTCCTGTTCCGCCATCACAACTACTGTAGGGTTCGTGCTCCGAATTAGTCCCAAGAAATCCCTGAACGCGCCTCCATTAGCATCGTAAAGCGTCTTGTGAAGTTGGAAAATGCAGTTCACAGCCACACTCTCTTGCTCCTTCACATGAAGCATCCAAAGCCTTACGTCTTCTAGTCTGTCCACAACCGGGTGAAACTCGAAGGGCAGATTTAAAGCTTCAGCAAAACCGGCTAGCCTATCGCCTGTTTCGTTCAGTTCTTGCTTAGACTCACCTATACCGGTGATTCTAACATGGCTTGGAGGATTAGTCCTAGAAGCTAAGCTCTGAAACAGACTAGGCCACTGCAAACCTTGCTTGATGTCGAAATCGATAATGTGAACCCTTTCTTTCCCTTCAAAAGCTCTTAGCAGCATCTCATTCGATGTGAAATGGAGAAACTTGGTCATCGGGGTCACCTGATTCAGAAACCTTAATGCAGAGCCAGAATCCTCATCAACTCGCTCAAACTCCCTAGGAGGTGTGATGTGAAATATCTGCGGCCAATGTCTAGTGACTCTTAGCGACAAAGCTTCAGTGTAGTAAGCTGTAACCCGGCTTATAGGACTTCCTTTAGGAGAAGCAAGGTCCCCCAACTTCGCTATGAAATGGTTAATAGCATGAATGCTCTTCGACCCAATTGCTTCAACACAAGATGTGAGCAAACTAACAAGCTCAAACCCCTCATTCTCTCCTTGACTGATGATGTCCTCTTCCCCTGCCTCCACCACTCCAGAACCTCCACGTGAGTAAGGATTCCCAGACCCGTTACCAACTTCATAGTCAGGAACAACTTCATTGACCCTCAGTGCCATGCTTTGGCCCCCAGAGGAAGCACTCGAAGCCGCCGATGCTTCCTTCGCCGGCGGTACATGGCGGCTCGTCTCGCCATCCTTCTCTCCCAGGTCAGTGATCTCAGTCACAACTGATTCCACCCAAGGATTGTTTGACAATGGCAATGGTGGGGAGATAACTTCACCAGGCACGTAACAGACCCTCTCTTCATCACCTCCTGAACATGTCAATGAGAAAGGAAGTTGAGGGTTGAAACCCGGTTGTAACCAGAAATTCCCAGCACCCAGTTGGCCTAAACTCAGTCTCTCATCATCTTCAAGAACGTCATTGCTTTCTCCATCGTTATCACTGATACCCCTTTTCCTCTTGGCCCTGCTTATGAAGGACTCGTCCACTGATCCCTGCTCCGCAAACCTCTTCAAACTCTTACCTCTCGGCCAAAACTCGTCCTTGATCTCCTTCCTTCCTTCCACAAACGCCGTCTGGGCCGCCGCACTTGCTGCCGCTGGAGCCGTCGTCGCCAATGGCGGCAGCCTAATACTCTGCTTCAAAGAACAACTGCTGGTCTTCGATTCGATCGGCTTCTCCACCGAAAGCCCCACCGGCCTAATAGGCTGCTGCGGCCGCGAAGTGTCCTTCCGAGAAAAACTGCATGGCAAGTCCAATCTCTGTGTGCTCATTGGGAAATGGCAAGCTTGGAACTGTGCAGGTGCTTCACTCCTCAATCTATGCCTTGGCGATAACAATGTGGAACTAGAACACCCAGCCAACATTCTAACCTTCCAATTTTCTCTCTTTCTTTTTTCAATTCAACTACTAATTCACCCACCCTGTTCTTTCTTTCTATCTCTCTTTCTTTTTTTTCTTTCTTTTTTTTTTTTCTTTTTGGCTTTCTTTTCTCTCTCCCTAGTGATCTCTACAAACGTTTAGGACTATGAAAAGTTTGGTGTTTTCTGTATACAAATCTATGATTTCATATAACCCCTTTGAATGAAAACTTGTATAAGAGAAACCAAAAGGGACAGACTATAAGTGAGTGAGTGTGTGATTTTTTATTTCTTTTAACCAAATGTCTATAAACGAAAACAATAGGAATCCGATGAGTAATGCCAAAAACAAATCAAACAAATTGGTTTAGAGAAGTGTTTTGAGTGTTCCTATATGTATATGTGTGCAAAGAAAGAATGAATAATCAATCAGAATGTGCAAATTTCCCCAACCCCAAAAGAATGAAAGAATTTGAGCCTAATAACCTATAACAAATAAGATCATCGGATTCCAAAACCTTCAAAGCAAACTCATTGGAGAAGGAAAAAGAAGTGATTTTTCTTTACTAAATGAACGTAAAAATAGTAACATACATGCTCAAACCGGAGGAAGAGGCTCAGAAACAGAGAAATCTTTTGACCCAAATCAGCATTTGAAACATCCTTGAACTCCACCATGGCTGAAACTCAATCCAGAACCAAAAACCCAGAAAATCCCAGCTCTGAAAAACCCTTTTAAACCTTCATGGAGAAGAAGAAAGCCAATGAAGATGAACCAAACCCTTTAAACCCCTCAGCACTCAATACCCAAAGAAACCAAAAACCATTAAAGACCCGTATTTTTATATACCGAGACTTCACTATTCTCAGCTTCACTTGTCTCCACTATACTCTACTACTACTACTACTACAAACCCCACTTACATGGCCGTCTCCATCATCACTTTCCTTTTTTTTTTCGGTTCAGAGACTGGTATTGAAAAATGATGGCACTGAGTGAAAAAAAAGGGTGTTCAAGAAGAGTCGAGGTAATGTGATCTTTGTGGCCGTGAGATTCGAATCAGACGGTCGAAAAAGGCTGACCCACATGACCGTTGGAGTGTGTCTGGAAAATATGACCGTTGGAGGAGAGGAGAAGGTCGAAAGTAAAGGAGAGTTGGTGTGTCATGTGTGTGTACGGAGGGGTGTGATTGAAAATTATTCTCGTTTTTGGGGCTGTGTGTACAATCTGTTGGTATTCACGCAGCCCACACGTGCCTGTTTCCTCGCTGCCCAACCTAAGTATCATATGCTATGTATTATGTAATATTATGTTATTTTTGCTTTCCGTTTTCACTTGACCGTTGGGTTACATCATATTCACTTGTTTTATTATTATTTTTATTTAATACAAGTTTTTGTGTTAAAAAGTACTAGTGTGTTATTAACTTCCTTATACTTTATCCTAAAAATTAAATAACTTCCTTAACTTCTTCTTTAGAGGTCACGAGATTATGACGTGGCAAAATGTGGACACGTGGCACCCAACAAGCCGCCAATGTACGGCAGACCCAAAAGGTTGCTTATATGATGTTTTACTATAGATGTTAATAATTTTTTTTTTAATAAAGTATAGATGTTAATTATTAAATGCACAAAATCACATATGTGCATCGGATTGCGAGGCTACCTTTCCCATCTTTGCTTTTAGTAATTAAAGATATTTAATAAGAGAAATATAATTGTCTTAAAAATATATAAATGTTTTCTTTCAGAAAAAAATATATAAATGTGTAAAGAAAGTGTTTTTTTTTTTGGTGGGGGGGGGAAGGAGATCTTGACATGAAATGTACTTGTATCATTTTTTTAAAAAAAAAAAATGAAGGAGCTAAGATTATGCATGCTACAAATAGAGGTGAATTTAAATATTGAAAGAAAAAAAGAAAACAAAAGTGAAAAGGCGAAAGTGAAAAATAAAAAGGGGTGTTTCGATGTAACGGTAATTAAGAAGGAATTCTACAGAGAGTACTAATGTGGTAATACATTCAAAACGTCTAACCAAAAAGTGAAGATTGAGTTGGATTCTAAGTCTAACCAACTGTAATACTACTATACTAGAAAGTACCATGAAGTTGCTGCCAAAGCTGCGACAACCATAATAGCCAAAAGCCAAGCAAGCATTTTGGATACTGGTACCAAGAAATAGCACCATTCTCTCCTTTTTTTGATTCTAAGTCTAACCAACTGTAATACTACTATACTAGAAAGTACCATGAAGTTGCTGCCAAAGCTGCGACAACCATAATAGCCAAAAGCCAAGCAAGCATTTTGGATACTGGTACCAAGAAATAGCACCATTCTCTCCTTTTTTTCTTTTTTTTTTCCTTTTTCCTTTCTCTTTTTTTTTTTTTTTTTTTTTTGGCGTTTGCAAAAATTGCATTACTTCGAGTATCAAATCCATTTATGAATGGCTCACGCCAACAAATTTAAAAAACAAGGGCTTCCTAATGTAATTTCCTGGAAAATCCCCATGACTAAATATATAGTATATATATATATCTTAACTCTCTGTTCTCACCAAATCAATTCAAAAAGAGAACTAAAGTATCCTCCAAAGTTCCTGGTAAAAATTTAGAGTTATATTTAATAGAACTACCATTAAAACATTTAAATAAATAACTCTATTGAACACATAAAGCTCATTGCTAAACACCTTAAACAAATTTAATTTGCATTTCAATTTAAGAGTATTTAAGACATTTCACATTATTAGTTCGACCAAAACGGCTGAGATACTTTTTCACGTTCGTAAGCTTGCTTTTACTTAAACTTCGATATTTTAGTTATAATAGATGTATTATCCCACAAGTAAATCATGGATCAATTAAGTTAATTATGCTAAAAGCTACTCGGCTGAAGTACCACAAGGACGAATGCCCCAAAAGTAATTGATGAAGATATATTTCATCTCTTAAATAAAATAGATATGTACAGAAACATCCTCCGTGAACCACAGGACACCGCAAATGGACCAGTTATTGTTCTGCCCTTTGGGTTTAATCCTGCTCATCTCCCCAGATACCATGATTCAACCAAATGGTGCAAAGCCAAGTGACAGCCGGAATTCATGTGGCACCATAGCTTAATAAATGAAAAATGTTCAGCACAGTTTATAAAATATTCCTGCTAACTATGGAGTCATAAGCTAGATCAACTCCAAATATAAGGCTTCTTGTTTGCTGGTCAGGCCGAGTTCATTCAGCGTCAAAGCACTCTCACCATCTTCGAAAGCACGCCTAGGATATGGCCTTACCTGTTCGTGAATGATTGCAAATAAACACACGTAAGCCAGATAGCATATCATCTCGAGGTCTCTTGAAAATATGAAGCACAATATAAGAAGCAAATATATGCAATTAGTTGGCAACCAATTTCTTGCACCACAACAATTTAGTGTAGTATTCAGAATAATTTACAAAATTGAAACTTCAGCACATAAAGAATAAAGCAAATGCATTACTCACCAATCTATAAGAGCCAGGCTTCACAACTCTACCGATATCTATGAAGTCAAAAAGAGACTGCAAGACATATCCAATCAGGTTCAGGTTTAGCAAAGAGGATGTGGAAAGATGAGTAAATTCAAACTATTTCTCCTTAACAAATGTTACCTGCAGCTTGTCGGACTTGAGAAATCGACGGCCACGGCGGCTGCCATCTGGCATGCGCACCAAAAGGGTTACAGCATTCTCATCATCTGGTGCTGGTTCCTGCGGCAAAGTAGCTTCCTTGGCTGCCAATTGTCTCTCCAATTCCTGCCAGTAAGAATCACATAAAATGCAACAGTAAACAACTAGAAAAGTACTATTCACCCAGAAAAGTTCAATGAAGCTTTAGTTCGGTGCTTCTTGTGTCAAAACATAATTCAAGAACAGCGCAAGCAGGTTTTATCTACAGACACAAGTAGGAAATGGACAATTTGCCACAAAAAAGCACACTATGGGCGAAACACAACTGGACTCTTAAAACACCTTGAAGAATAAAACGATAACTATCAGTAATCATTTCAAGACGCCCATAGTTAAATAATTAAATTGATTGCTCATATCTAGAAATGTTAACAATCATCTCAAGAAGCACATGTTAGGCTGATTGCTAACTGGAAGGTGAGAAGTCTACATAACTAGTTTAAAATAATCCAGCACCACTATAAAAAGGATGCACCAATTAAGAGTACCTGCTCCTCCTCTAATTTCCTGCGAGATTCTTCCTCTCTTTGTCTTTCTTCTTCTTCACGAGCTTCAGCCTCCTCCCTAGCTCTTTGTTCCTTCTCCCTGTCAGCTTGCAGTGATGCAAGATATTCATCATCCTGAAAGCAGCAAATCACTAGAAAGTATGAGGGACATAATTCTGATGACCACATATTCAAAGAATTTCTCCAGACATTACACCTGTTGTTCACGTATCAAGCGCTGAGCTGCCAGAGAGGGTGAAGGAGGACGAGGTATAGGGCGTGAATAAGGACTTTCAGATTGAATGAATTGATGAGGTGCATATGGAAAGCGATATCCAGTTCCTTCAGGAAGTCCACCAAACATTGCAGCCTCAAGCATTACTGCTTCATCGTGTTCCACTGACGAAATGCCTCCCCACTTCAGTTTGGTAAAGAACATCGTCAAAAAGTTAGGAAGTAAAATATTTACGACAAAATTATCAAACTATGAACTGAAATATAAATGTCTACTGCGCAAAGTAGCATACATCGTCAGAATGAAAGGCATCGCCATTGTGCTGTGGACTAGCACCCCTACTGGGCTGTATCGGACTCAAAGGTGGACTAGCCTCAACAACCCCAACTTCTTGGGCAGATTCCACGGAGCCAGAAGACATCCGTCTAGATCTATGCCTAACAAGAGGTTGCTCTTCCAAATCATCAGTTTCATCTTGAATGAACGAGCTTCCTGCCTCCAACCTGGATTCAGTGGATGCACTGTCATCAGATCATTCGTCTCCAAGACCAATGAACACAAGCACAAAGAGCAAGACAGAAAGATGGATAAATAGCAAAGAAACATATGATTTTTCTGACACTTATGCAGCAATACAGGACTCTACCTTCCATTTGTTGCTGCTATATTACCCAACTCCACCTCTCCTGGTTTAGTAATTCCTGAGGATGCTCCAGGGTTCCTTTCCTGCTCACGCAATGCTTCCTCTTGTTCTGCTGTCTGGACTCCATTCACATTAAATAAGACCAATATATATCACATAAGAAAGGCAGGACATAAAGACAAACAGACCTTAAGTGACAAAGAAACTGCACGTGCAAGTTCAGCATCCGCTAACTGAGGTTGTCTTTGCTGAGGTCCAAGATGATTCAAGTCCTGCATCAAGATCACCACAAATTAATAACTACAGCATAACTTTGTATAAACAGCCAACAAAGCGGAAGTCCGCTACTTGACGTGAATGCGAAGATCATTTGGAACATACGCTTTCTGCACCAAATAGCTGACTGGGGAAGCTTTCGTCAACTTCCTGTTTAGAAGCTTCAATGGCAGCTTGAATCATTTGTTCTTCAATGTCATTGCTATTATCTTGCAAGTCACCATACCGAGGAGCATTGGGCCCAATATACCGATGATGAGGTCCATCATGTGAAATATCATCTATTTGGTCACTCCGCTGGCCAGCCAGAGCAGCTGAGCCAGCCGGAATGTCATCTTCATCATCAACAATAACAGTCCCATGAATTTCAGGATTTTGTGTGTCCACCGTTTCAGTGACATCTTCAATAACAGGGACATTGCCTGAATGGCCTGATGGCTGATTGCCATCCTTGACCTCTATTGGGATCTCTCTCACCTCTCTTGGATGAGTGATAATTGGTCGACGGTTTGTAAAACCAGTACCACTATCAAATACGCTTCTTCCAAAGTCTGGATCAAGAAGAGAAAAAGGACTCAGATTTCGAGTTGCAGGTAGACGTGGCAGAGAAGGCCAAGGTTCAACTTGAACTGGGTCATCAATCTCCATAAAATCATTTTGAGCAGCAACTGATGTTTCACGCACACTGGATGTGATGACAAAATATTAGACAAAAATGTGAACGCAAGAAAAGGACCAGAAATAAAATGACAAGTCAAATTACGTGTTCCTTAAGTTAAAGTATATAACATACTTGGCTGAAGTGGTCCTGTCTCCTTCACTAAAATGTGCATTCACAGCTTCATTGAGATCCCCACCATGCTCCTAGTTGCAGATATAATAACACAGAATCAGATTTATACAAAACAACTAATTTCCCAATGTCTAAAATTCGAATTTTTTCTTTACAGTTTATGAAAAGTTCAAGAGAAACCGGCCATAAGGTCCAAAAGAGCCAAATGCAAAGACACTCTAATAAGAGTTTAACAATAATCTAAAATAAAGAACAAAAAATAGGTGTAAAATCTATTAATATTGAAGCCAACAAGTATTTCAACATAAAGCTCAAACTTACACTTGGCTGGAGATAATATTAGTAAGCAACCAAGCATAAAGATGTGGCACAGGCACAGTAGGAAAAAAAAAATCCCGTTGCATGTATAAACAAGTAACCAACCAGATATATTAAAAGGACTAGTTATGCCCTAAAGGTTTTCTTATCCCCCACACCCCAAAAAGAAAAAAAAAAAAAAAAAGTTGCTCCTGAAAGCTTGTTTCTTGACAGGACCGGCTATAGTAAATTCAAAAGATCACTCCCTCAGTATGTACTATATCGTCATTCCACACCTCAAGCTAGTCTTGTAAAACAAGAAAATCATACAGATTATTATCTGGTTACCATAAATGATCATATACTTACACAGGTGTCTAATTGCTTAACTGGATGCGTCAACAAAAGCCCGTCAATTCATCAACCGAAGCCAATCAATGGATTCACAATAGCAAAATGGACAATAATAACCTGTCCACATATCTACACACCGGACATAAGTTTCATCTCCTTGTATTATTTTCTTTCTCCTCAAGTTAAATGCATAATTTCCAAACC
Organism: Trema orientale; assembly: GCA_002914845.1. Taxonomy (NCBI): domain Eukaryota; kingdom Viridiplantae; phylum Streptophyta; class Magnoliopsida; order Rosales; family Cannabaceae; genus Trema; species Trema orientale. The sequence continues at coordinate 35,274 of JXTC01000558.1, read as the reverse complement.
CTGTACGCATCAGCACATCCCAAAACTACTAAAATCCCCCTTTAACTTGTTATCCAGTGAATATATTCCTTCCTTGGTCCTTTCTTTCTTTCTTTTTTTTTTTTTTTGGTGCTTTTCTTTTCTTTTTTTATTTCTTTCACTGAAATTTGTATCTTCATTGACAAGTGAAACCTCATTATCCTGATAAGAGCTCTTCTCAAAAGCACAGGCTACCAATGAACTCAAAACATATTCAAAATTAGGTCGTTATCTTCGGGCAACCAAAATTTAATACCCCAAATAAAGATTGATAAGCTCAACATCAACTGCCAATAGCTCGCTTAATCAGCCCAATTAGAATAATTCCCAATCAGCTATTACAAGCACTCATCGCAGCAAATTATCAAAAAACTAATCAAAATAATCTCCAATCAACATAATAACATACAAAATTCCAAATTCAAATCCACAGGCAATGCTGCAGAAACCCTAACTAAGCACCGACGGTAACATCAACCAATTGCAACAAGCAACCCACCTCACAGAATGAAAATTCAATCAGACCCTTTTCGTTAAAATCCTTCAAATCCATCTGGGTACCCCCAAAAAAAAAAAAAAATTCTTTTTTAAATAAATAAATAATTACCTCGAGTTTTTGCACGGCGATGGCTTCGGATGCGCCGGTGATACTGATGAAGGTCTCAATTGCTTCCTGATTGGGCCTCGCCATTGAAATCGAACTATGTCAAGCTGCAATTCTCACCGTTTTGGGACTCTCTAAATAAAAAACGCTGCTTTCCTTTTGTGTAGTTGTATAGAATTGGAGCATATATATATATATATGTATATGTATATGTATATAAGGATTGGTGTGGTGAGAAAGATGGGATGGTGTTTGTTTGAGGGTAAAACAGTGAAACCGCTCTCTGGTCTTCTCCAATCTTCTACGCCTCTTGGTCTTTGGACTTGGGAGGGTAAAGCATCAGACTGCTCTTTTTTTTTTTTTTTTTTTTTTTGGGCTTAACTTGTTGTTTAAGTCTAAATTTTAAAAAATTAAGAAAATAGGACTTCCAAGGCTTTTTTTTTTTTCCTTTTCTTTTTGCCTTTTTCTTAAGGAGGCTATTGGCTATATGAGCCTTTTTGTTCGAAAACGATAATTGAATTTTCTTTTTCTTTTGTGGAGTGGTAATGTTATGTGATTAAAGTTTATTATGCCATAAAATAAAAATGCAAATATTTGAGTGAGTGCTTTTTTGCTTTCTCTTCCTAATTTTCATAAGTTAAATGGGAAAGAATAATTTTCTTTTTTGAAATACGTGAAAGAGTAGTTTTTGATAGCAACACCTAGTTCAAAAATCAAAAGTTTTAAGTGGTAGGTGGCCACATGGCTAAAGGCTAACAAAGGCTTTGTGTTATTGCCAAAACTCTCAACCTTTTCATGGACGTGTGTGCCTAATATGTGGCAATTTGTGTTAAGTTAGTCGTGTATTCATATCAATCTTTTTTTTCCTTTTGTTTTTTTTTTTAAAATTTGAGGGGCATATCAACTTATTTATTAATCGCGTTGACATGAGTTAACATGAATGTGATTAACAAATTTTAAATTTTGTTTTAAAAAAAGAATTTGATTTAACAGATTAATCATGCCAAAATTGTTAATTCAAAGTGTTGATTATGATTAGCTTGCAAAGCTGGTTTAAGTAATCATACTATATTTAACATGAATACAATATGCCCTTTGAAAACATAAAAAGAAATCATTATAGAATATAGAAAGTGTGCTCATCTTCTATATTTTACCAAACTCTGTTCCTTTTTTTAAAAAAATATTCAAGTCAAAGTGGTTTAAGTAAGTGAAAAAAAAAACCTAAATAATGACTTGAAGATAGTGAGAAAAAAAATCTATAATAGCTCAAAACTATTCAATCTATACTTATGAACTGACCAAACTGAGTATACATGGTTTGTATGGTTTGATTTTGTAATAAAGATTTATGTCAATTAAATAGAATTTTACTTATTTAGTTATTTTAAAGTTTTCATCTCCAAACTATTCATAAACACTCTAGTCGTTTGAATCAAACGACGATATTAAGAGATAGAGAATAGCATTATTACTTTTTAAGTTGACCATAATTCTTCCTCTTTCTTGTATCTGTTTTTGCTAATTTATCGTTTTTTTTTTCATTTGTTAATAAATGAATAAAAAAAAGGGCGCGTCTATAATAGGGACGTCCCTGCGTAGGGCCCTGTCTATACACCGTTTGATAGGAATCTGTGTATAAATAGATTCCCCACAGATTCCCGTTATTCCCCACAGATTCCCATCAAACGGTTTATAAAGGGTGGCCCTACGTAGGGACGCCCCTACTGTAGCCCTCCCCTAAAAAAAAAAACAGTATTTTACTTGTAACTAGAAGAAGAAAAAAAAATTACACAATTTCATATATCGAATAACTTGTATAACTTTTTTTGTTGAAAGATGAAAACAAAAATAGTGTGGATCCCATGATGATCTTGTTTTGGCATTTTACAATGCATCGTCTTAATAGAGGAAAATAAGCACAAGTACACAACATCTAAAATAATAATAATAATAATCATCATTTTATTACGTAGTATACATGGGTTGGACAGTTTCCACCGTTAATTGGGATCTCCTAATACACATTTAAATTGTTTTGGCGTTATAAATCACACCATGAGAAGAGCGAAAAATGGATGCACGCTGTGAAGAAAATTAATTGCATTGTGTGATCTGGTATGAGTTGGGCGACTTCTGCATTTAAGTGGGATTTTATGGTAGAGATATTAAAATATACAAATTGTTTATAAAAACTTTTATCAAAGATAAATTTTTTTATAACAAATTAGAAGGAAAAAAAATAAAATCTTTTTGCACAACATGTTATGTACTTTCTTTTAATAATAAAAAATAAGATAAATGCTACAATGCTCCCAACATTTTACGAGTTTGGTATATTAGTCCATAACCTTTTTTTATGGTATTTAAGTACCTAAGGAATCTCTTTGTTGATATCATCTGCCCTTTTGATATATTCCATCCAAAATGCATTAGAATTCATTTGAATAGGAGAAATTTGCCCCACTTGAGCCCTATTATTTCAATTATTTAGCAATTTAGCCCTGAGCTTTTTTTTTCAGCATTCATATCTCTAATTAACAATATTATAGTTATCATTTTTTTTCAAAATTTTTATGCCAAATAGCAGTTTAGGGACTACATGAGATTGTAGAGTAAGAATAGCAAATAACAATGCTTCAATGAATTACACATATTTTTCTTCGGCAATTATTGTAACAAAAGATCATTTATTTGAAATATTATTTTTCCATTTGTGGTATTCTCTAATACTGTTGTTTGAATAATTTTTCAAAAAATTAAGATTCAAAAGTAGGTAAAAAGGAAACAATTCATTTGCGAATTCAATTCACTAGCACACCCTAGTTTATCTCAAACTATAGTAACTCATATGGACAAAAAAAATTTACATTACTACTTCTAAAGCTAAAAGGATTTCACATACACATTTTTGTCTATTCAAATTTGAGTATAAGTTCACAATTTATCTATTAAAATTTCATCTAATTAAGAATTGGTTATTCTAAAAACATTAAAAACAAAGTATATATAGCTAAGCCGAGTAAGTTTATATATTCCACCTTTTTGTTTTTGTGTTTTTTATTAATAAAAAACTAATTGTTTACATGTTAAAAGTAATATAACTAAGCTTGAAGATTTTATAGATTTTTACATTTTTTTTGCCAGTCAGTTTCACTATTTTTTATTTTGTTTGCGTTTTTTCTATTTTTTTCTTTTAAGATTGATGGATGCGATATTGTTAATTAAAATATGAATGAGAAAAAAAATATTAGGGATTAAATTGATAAATAATTAAATGATAAAAGATCAGTGACGCAAAATTTCTCCTATTCATATGATTTCTAACGAAATTTTTAATGAAATATGTTAAAAGAACTGACGATATTGACAAGAAGAAATGTTAGGGACTTAAATGCTAAAAAAAAAAGATGACGACCAATATGCCGAATTCATAAAATGTTGAAAACCAATGGCGCTGTTTATCCTAAAAAAATAATGTTTGCATCCATTTATGATACGTTTACTAAAGAGTAATGATAATGATTTTCATTTAAATATTTACTAAAAATATGTAAAATGGGGAAATGTGTGAGGCCCACATAAATTTAGGAGAAAAGAATGAGAATGCTTCCATTCACCAATACCCTAAGGAATGTGATTACCCATAAACATTCATTTCCTCTTTTTTTAATTATTAAAATTATAAAATATAATTTTACTTCAAAAAATCTATCTACTTTAAAATATATATACATTTAAAATGACAATTTAGTAAATATAATATATTTTTATTATTATTTTGTGATTAAGTAAATAAATAAATAATATTCTAATGAATATAATTCTCCTTTTTATTAATTTTAAATAAACAATATAATATAAATAATGATTCTCATATTATTATATTTTATTTTTATTTATTTTTTATTTTATTTATTCCGATTACGATTACAACGACGAATCATATTATTATATTTTATTTTTATTTATTTTTTATTTTATTTATTCCGATTACGATTACAACGACGAAGTGAAGATGACATTAGGAATAAATATTTGAGTTCCAGTAAAAATTATTGTAATAGTATGTTTTTCCCGTAAAAAAAAAATGGTTGTTCTAAATAGTAAATTCTAATAATGAAGTTTTGGCTTGGCGAACTCTTTTTATTTGTCGCTCAACCTTAACTTGATTTCCAACACCTTTGGCCCTCTCCTCACTCTTCACTCGTCTCTTTCCTGGGTTTTGCAAAACAGAGCTTCGTCTTTGAAAATGGCGGAGAAGATGAAGCTAGGAAAATTCTGGATATGGGTAGCTGCCTCTCTCATTTTCAGGCTAGTTCTTATATATTTCCCCAACAATCTCAACCTCGCTTCCCGCCCCGAAGTCTCCACCCCTATCACGAGTCTTCGTCGCCGTAATCTCACTCTCTGTAGCTTCGAAGCTTATCTTCATGGCTAGGTCGTGACTTTTTGATTCAGTAATTTGGCTTTGTTTTTGCTTTTGCAGTGGCTGAGGGGTACTGGCTGAGGCAAGCATCATTGTCTCCTTATGCAGGTCTAATTATTCTTCTGATTCTGACTTTGTTGATGTAGATTTTTCATGTTTTGGGATCTAAGAAATTTTGGGTTCTTGTTTGATTTGCAGGATCTATGTACCATGGTTCTCCTTTGCTACTCTCTGTTCTTGGGCCACTCACAGTCGAAAGGTACTACACAAGCTTAAGATGCTTAGTTTTTTTTTTCTTTTGCTCAGGCTTAAGATGCTTAGTTTGGTGTTATGGTTTATAATTTATTTTATGTTATGCCAAGTTTCGTGATTGGGTCCGAGTTATTGAGTTGACCCAGATGCCAAGTTAAGGAGTTTTGGCATCTTGTTAGTTCGAATTTTACGTAAAAATTGTCAATTTTTTATTTTATGGGAACTTTATTTTCACCAGAAAACAGGTCCACGATAAAAGCCATACTTTTGAACTGTAATGAAATGTTGATTCAAATTTAAAATCCGTTTATAGCTATTGCTACGATGCACATTGTTTGATGGCTTACTAACATTTGATTTGGTGGTACAGAATTGAAGGACAACCCAATGATATTTTATGCAGGTAAGCTTAATCTTTTACTTTTCTTCTTCCAAATTTATGTTGATGTGCTGGTTCATATCCTATGTTTAGATCTTACTTATTCTCAGACTATGATTTTTGCCATTGGCTACACTTTTGCAACTCATGGGTGCTAGAATGCTGTGTTTCTGCTTTTGCACAAAAATTTCTGCCTATTTTTGGTATATTATGTGCTGGCATGAGACCATCTTTGACACATTATTTATGTACGTTCGCCACGGTAGTCATCTTTGCCCACATTTCTTATCTAACGTATATAACTTTTTGAGTTTGAGGCTTTTGCTTGGCTTGGCAATACTTTTATCATGTGCATGTGCTTACATGTACTTGAAGTTTGTTTAGTTCTTTGCCATGTGAAATCTTCAATGAGCAAAAAAGGCTGCATGTGCATATTTTTGTTAAATTTGACCTCGTTCCCGTTTATTATTTTTACAAAATTAATTTCCTTATTATACTTTCATTTATTATATAGTCATGCAGTTGATATCAACAGATGTTTGGATACAGTTTGGTATTTGTGATTGCAGATGTTGTGAATGCAATGCTTATTCGTGTCATTGGCCAGAATCTTCAGACTTCATATAATCAGCGTTTGAAATCACTTGGCCTTGATTCAGTATCAAAAAGTTCTGGTAATTACAATATGTAAAGATACTTCTCTTTAAGTTGTGCTATGAATAGATTTCTAGCTCAATCTTTATGCTATTGATGTTGTGAGCATGTATACCAAGGTTCCTCCCTGCCAAATATTGTAGGATTTAGCAGGAGGTCCCAATTTCGAAGTTGAGTTTGCAAAGCGAGTTTGAGTGATTTTTTCTTTTGCGGGGGAGGGGGGATACCTGTATATGAAGAAATACTATGGCCTGGGTGTTGCATACAAAATTTGAATTAGTTGAGCTAGAGGATAATAGCCAATGAAATGCCTCAAAAAGAGTAATTGGAATGTTTTGAAGGAACTTTTGGTTTTGGTCTCCTTTCCCTGGAACTATTGATTGTGATAGATTGGTGACAGATCTAATCATGATAAAACCTGTATGCTTATGTAATTATAGAATTTAAACTAGCCTGCTAAATCATGAACCCCATTTTCCCACTCTCATTATCTTCCTTGCACAAGCTAACAAAATTGTGCTATTTTGTAGGTTTTAGCGATCCTTCCTTCTTGAGATATTGCTGCTCTTATCTACTTATGGAATCCTTTCACAATTGTTGCATGTGTGGGTTTATCGACATCCCTAATTGAAAATATGGCTATCATATTGTCTCTTTATGGAGCATTGACATGTAAGGAGCTTATGGTGTGTCTTAGAACTATATGAAATATATGTATACTTTTTTTTGTCGAAGATTTTAGAACTTCTTGTCCGAAACAATTATATCGCTAGGCACAGTAGTAAATTTTTTGGGAAATGAAGATAATTTTGAATTCTACAGCTTGTTCTTTTTTGACATATTTTTCCTTTTGCATATTGCTATTCTGATGGGCCACAGGTAGAGTTCCCTTGGCAGCTTTTAGGTAGGTCATGGCAATACATCTTTCTCTTTATCCTATGATTCTAATTATTCCTGTATGTTCTCTTTCTCTCTCTCTCACTCTCTCTCTCTCTCTCTCTCTCTAATTGGTTAGTTTTTCAATTTTAATACAATCTATTAAAGTCTTTAGTTTTTATGATTAGAATCTATTAAAGTCTTAAGTTTAGGGGAAATGTTATCGCACATGTAAATGATAACTAACTTCCATTTTTCACCAGGTAGTTCTTTTATTAAGATATGGTCCAGAAAGCTCTCTCTCTCTCTCTCTCTCTCTCTCTCTCTCTCTTCTGTGAATTTTCACACAGTCTAGTAAAATCTATAGTAAGTTTAGGGAAAATGTTATCACACATGTAAATGATAAGTAGCTTCTATTTTTCACCAGGTAGTTCTTTTATTAGGATATGGCCTAGAAACTCCTCCAAGAAAACTGTTCATGCAAAGGAAGTATGGCAAAATTGAAGATAGCCCCTCAAGCCATCAAAGTTGTCAAGAAGGACAAGCAATGGAACAGCAGGACCTAGCCAATATTTTCTCTTGGAGACTGGTTATAAAGCTCTTAGTGTGGTCAGGCTATGTGCTGGTTCTATGTGGTCTAAGTATTAAACAATATGGCGGCCTTCACGAGATGTTTAAGAGGTATGGCTAGAATATAATAAAAATGCATACTACAATATTGCAGAATCTCATCTAGTGAGTAGAATACCAAACTTATTGGGTATGATTACCCTTCTTGAAAATTTTAGAACTTAATAAGTTGTCTTAGTTTGAACTGTATGCATGTCTGGTTTTTGCGAGACCTATGGGTTCATCCTCACAGTGCCAGATTTATCTCCAAATATAGATGTATTATGGTGAGCCTCAAATTTCCTGTGTTGGAGAGTAGAATATCCTAATTTTGAGATATGAGAATAATATATTCATGTGACATTTTGATGCAGGTACTTCTTTGCAGAAGTTTTTTATTTTTTTCAGAAATTTCTTTCTGATTGTTTTCTATATGAACATTTTGTTCATGATATTTTCGTTGGCCATACGGCTGAACCATCGCCCTTGCTTTCTGACTTTTGTTTACATTGCAATCTCTTCAATGCTTAAGTCTTACCCTTCAGTAAGTTCTTTTTTTTGTGATGGTCTTTTATTTTACCAAGGTCAAAGCTTTGCTTCCATGATTTAATAAGATGTGTCAGATTGTCCTTTATCTCCATTTCTTGCATGACGGAAGATGATGTGAATCTAAGATATTAGCTTTGAATTATCATTGTTTATATATAGCACTAACAAATTAATGTAAGACTACCAAATTCTAGAACGTCATATGGCAACCTGGTCTTACCAGTACCACGGAAAAGAAAAAGTAAAAAAGGCAACAAAGCATTGCTTGCTAACATGTACATATTTTTATTAATTCTTTATGTTTATTAGATCTTGGAAATATGATTACATCTTCCCTTTGCCTTTTCTGTTTAAATTAGGTTAGGGATTCAGCTCTCTACATTCATTTGTTGGGGTTGTTTGTTAATGAACTAGCGGGCAAGTTGATAAAGTTTTACATTGTTTGTCATACATGATGTAATCAATGTAATCAATTTTCATACATGTTAAGTTTTACATTGTTTGTCATTTTAAAGTCTCAATCTTCCATGATAAACAGATATGCAGTTCTCATTTTTCCTGTTCTGCGTTTATGTTAGGGTTTGCCTCCTTAGCCCTGTGATGATGCACAACCTGTGGATTTGGAGGGTATGCCACAATCTCTAGTTGTTCAAAATGATCAAATAAATAGAATTGTTTAGCATGACTTATCTAATGAAATGTGCAGGGGACTGGGAATGCAAATTTCTACTTTGCAACTGCCATAGCTTACGCTTGCTTGCAGGTCTTTTTATTTTAATATTTTTTCCTATTTAAGTTTCACTCGATCTTTTTTTTTCCTTTTCACGTTAACTTGAGAATTTGAGATGATCATAATATCAGCTTCTAGAAGAAAATACACAGCTTGTTTTCTCATAGTTTATTTTGAAAATTGCTGAGTAGCTGTGAAATGGTGGCCATGAAACTATGGTTCTAAAAATTGAGACTCTTTACATGGGTGTGAAGCTACACAAGTATTGTTGTCTTGTTGCCATCTCAACCAGTTACTTAGCATGCTTTTTCTGTTAAAATATTTGAAGAAATTCAACGAGGGAGAGTTTCTGATAGAACTATAATCAATTTTGAAACCCTTGTCTTCCCTTGATTATGCACTTTGCTTTTCCAGCAATTCAAATATTGATTGTTACTGTTGATCCTGCAGATAATTTTGGTGGTTGAGAGTGTAAGCCCGATGCTTAATCATGACAGGAAGCTAACAAAGCTCTCGATTGCAAAGCATCAAGATAGCAAGTCCTGAGAAATTGTTTTAGCCCTAAAAATTTTTCAGTAATAAAGCATCGTCGCTTTGTTCCTTAAAGAGTTTCATAGCACCAACAGATCGCTGCATTATGCTGCCAATGATCTCTTACTTTCTAACTCGCACACACATGCTAATATTTGCAAGGCAGTGCTTCATGAATGGAAAGCTGATGCGTCCTCTGAAATGCTTTTTTATCAGCACTTTGATGGAATTCTTTGCTGAATTTAGGGATTATAGTGATTGGACAACAATGCATCATTGTAGTTTTCTGAGGCAAATGATTATAACTGATTTAGAGAGAGGTGAGGGGGAAAAAAAGAGAGTAAGAGGCAGAGACAAGTTCATTCTGTCTTGTGTTGTTTCTTAGAGTATAGCAGACCTTGATGTATGCAGTTCTGATTTTCTTTCTCTGTCTTAAGGTTGGTGGTTCTTTTGTTCTGTTGCTACTTGAATTATAAATCTGGGACCGTTGTTCTTCTTCTAAAACTATAGTATATGATTGCTTGAATCTTTGTTCATTATCTGCCTCTAAAAATGTTGCAGGATAGCGAGGCAAATGCTTGTTTATTTTTCAGTCTACTTTTTGGTAGGGACTCCAAATAACAAATTCTTATAAAATGTCAGAAGGAAAGTTTTCCCATCTCAGCTTAAGGATTTGTCTAGCAATTGAGGTTTAGTTCATTAGCCAAAGTTTGGCTGAAAAGTTCACCTATTGAATTATTAGACATCTTCTTTGGCCTTGTGATTCCAAAGTACTAGACATAAATGCCCGCATGCTCAGATATAGTTTCAGTACCATTTTCTTCGTTGACATTTCACCACAAGTTTATGGTTCATCATTGCTTACCTCATGTATGGAGACTTTTCCATAATTAGTTCCCCTTAAGTGTCGTCGACATTGATTTATGGGTTTGCTCACCCCTATCAAAAAAACTTCTATATTAGGATTTCTCAGTATGCCCAGTCATAATTAGCTCTTTTTATTTATTTTCTGAAATTTGTAATTTAACTTTGCATAATTGCACGTATGATTATTTTAGACTTGATGGTACAAAAATTTGAAACTTTTTTTTTAGAGCTGTTTGTGCTGGTGGCGTTGAAATTTGATTCAGTCTAGTCTAGTCTAACTTCCTTAATGTGCAAAAAAGTTGAGTTAGGGATTAAGAAGAAAAGAGAAATTTAGGTGGATGTCCAAAATTTTAAATTTGATTAAGTAGATGTCCACTTTTAAAATTTTATAGCTAAATGTCCAGGTATATATATTTTTACACTTGGTAGATACGCATATCTACTAATTTTAGTTACTGTATTGAAATGCACTGGGTATATAATTTTTTATACTTGGTATATAAAATTTTACACTTAGTATATATGCATATATACCGGACATTTTGCTATAACATTTGACAAAAGGACATTTACTGAAATTAGGCCCAAAATTTGGCCATATTTCAATAAGCCCCTTAAGAAAAAGAGCAAAAGAAGGCTCCAAATCCTGGTCCAGGGTTATGTGCCCTTTGAATGAAGTTAGTCTTGAATGCATGAACTTAAATGGTATTTGATTGTTTTACAAGACAGACTTTTTATTTAAGGCCACTAGATTGGTGAAGTTCCCTAGGCCCTTGGCTGGCCACAATTCCAGCTTGCTTTAGCTCTGTGGCTTTAATTTATTTATTCAATATTAACTACAATACGATAAAGGCCTCTATAGTGATTAGTGATGGAATATACAGTTTAATTTCTTAATTTTAATAATAAATATAATGCTTGGTACTTGTAGAAGTAAATACAGAAGTAAAGAAAACAGTTCAATTATTTTTGTGAACCCAATTTCATTTTCTCACATTTTTTATTCATAAAACATTACCATGTTGTCTACATTTTT